>CABHPP010123780.1:0-28615 GCA_902168425.1 Peromyscus attwateri
GTGGAAGGTTCTGAACAAACATTTGCTCATTCAGACTTGGGTCCCTGGTGGCAGTACACGGAGCCACCATGTGATCGTTGTGCTGCCTTTCTCCTGTGAACATGCCCTTGAAGTCACTTCTGTATCCCTGTTTACTTGACGAGCTACATAACGCTCGAGAAAGACATTCATTTGCACTGCCGTAGGGGAGACTTCCTGTACCAAATGTCGCTCATCTGAAACCTCACCCCAGCCTTGGAAAGTAATGGTAAGAGATAAAGGTTGGTGAGTGTATCTTTCTGGGCAATTTAACATTTGAGGGCAGAGAATCTCAAATCCTCTAAAGGAGGCAGAGTTCCACGCTGATGGACGCGGAACCTCTTCCCTAAAGTCGTACTCACCGGATGTCTCCACATGCTTCCTCTATATCCTTGCTCATAGTGCTGAACTTAAATTTGAAGGAATTCTGCTCTTCCTGCCAAATTCTGGTTTTGTTACAAGGAGTCACAAGGGTTTTGATTTGTTCTTGGGTTGGTCTATATTTCCCTTCAATTGTATTTTCAACATTTTACTTCAGATAGGAAGTCTTAATTGCAATTAGACTTTCCTTTGGGGCCACCAGCCCCAAATAATGATATGGAGACTTATTATTAATTATGAAAGATCACCTTTAGCTTAGGCTTGCTCCACTAGCTCTTATAACCTAAATTAACCCGTATTTTTATTAATCTGCGTTCTATCACTTGGATTTTACCTCTCTCCCATTTTGTGTCTGACTCATTCCCCTTCTTGATGGCATCTCTCTGGCGTCTAGATCCTTCTTCTCTTTCTCTCTCCCCGAAATCCCGCCTATCTCTCCTGCCTAACTATTGACCATTCAGCTTTTTATTACAGCCATACATTTTCACAGTGTACAAATATCCCACAACACTTAATGCCGTATCAGATGCTCCATACAGACAGTCAGACAGGCCCCTTTGTGCCTTCCTCCTTTAACAATCCTCATGGGCCTCCCCAGTGTCTGATGGCCTGAAAAAGGCTGCTTATGTCACATGTCACCTGCCGTTCCTCTTCTTTGTCCCACCCGAGTGCTGTGCATGTGACCCCCACCCCCAGCCCAGCTCATGAGTTGTCCATGAAAAGGGCTTTAACTATTCACCGCTTTTATTTATTCCTTGGAAAACACAGGTGCACATTCAGCTCAGTGTATTGAGGATCTGCTATTTACAAGGGGATTGCTCCTCCTTGGGAAGAGACCCATTTGCCCCTGGACATACATGGATCCTGCCTTTAAAGACTGTCAGGAGAGGAGAGACACTTGCTAAGCCATACGTAGATATTGCCCTCAATGACTTCTGTGAATAAGACTTTTAGCTGTGATATTGCTTCATTTTAATTCTGCCATTCTGTTTTTGGAGGGTTGTCTTAGAGGTTGCAGGATGCTAATCTTAGGGTTCTCTGCCCCTAACTGTGTTACAAAAGCAGAGAGAAAACATCTCATTCACTCTGTGGGGGTTCTCAGGGACCCTGCAAGTTCCTGAAGAAGTGTAAGTATAAGCCCATCAGGCCATCAGCCTTCACCCTCTGAGACCATCTTCCTGTGGCTGTGTGACAGGTTGTCACACCTGCTATCAGCTGTACCCTCTTTCCTGAGGACAGCCTTCCCTCCAGTCCCGGCTGTCATCACCCATCAGTCCCTACCCCTGCAGTGTTTCCCCTAGACTCTGGTGCCCACAGCAGCCAGTTGCTAGTGCCCTGGAGACTGTCATGTACCTGGAGAAGAGAAGTTTGGACTCTGTGCTTGCCTTCTAAGCCATAGCTCCTAAGGGCAGTCGTGTGGAGGCTGTATCCTTCTAGCCCCAGGAGACACCTGGGTGTC
The DNA here is from genome assembly GCA_902168425.1 of Peromyscus attwateri. NCBI lineage: Eukaryota > Metazoa > Chordata > Mammalia > Rodentia > Cricetidae > Peromyscus > Peromyscus attwateri. Next base: position 1,859 of record CABHPP010123780.1, read on the forward strand.
AGCAGCCAGTGTGGGCTCTGTAAGTGGGTGGTCTCCACCCCTCCGGGAGAAGAAAAAAATGCCTTAGAGCCAGGGTGAGCGCTGCCTGGAAGATGTTTCACCGGGTGCCCTGAGGAGTGGCGGCCTTTGCAGGTTAGAGGTGGCCGTTGTCAAGACGGGCAGTAGGCAAACAGGATGCTGTGCTGAAACCCAGCAGTTCAAGGCTGCTTCCAACTTGATCTTTGCTTGTTCACAATGAAAACATAGTAGTGTGGGCAGGAATTGACAGTAAGTGGGTGGGCGGAAGAGGAGGGGAGGACATTTGGGGAACAGCCTGGGCAGCTGCAGATACAGAGGGAAGCCATTTGGTGTGTGTAGACCTCCTGTCCCCCGTGAAGAGCCAGCCTGAGGGACCAAGGCGTCAGCACACAGAAGCCAGGGTGTGAATAGTCTCACTAAGGGGCCATATTGGTTTGCTCAGTGAAGAGAGCCTCAGCTATTACCTTAACTGTGACTCAGCATTGGGATTTGAATCCCTGTTGGTGAAGGTACAACCTATTTCTTGTGCAGTAGAGACAATAACTAATGCTACTGTAGTTCTGGGAGCTGAGCACACTTCAAAGTGTGTTACGAACAGCAGTCCATTTACATACACAATACATTTATATATATACCTGCTCATTTACATGTATGGAAAATTTATATATCAGTTCATTTACATATATAATATAGTAATATACCAGCTTGTTTACATACATGATACATTTGCATACATCAGCTCATTTACATACACAATACATTTACATGTGTCAGCTGACTTACATATATTTACACACTAACTATACATTCATTTCTATACATCAGTGAATTTACACACACAGCACATTTACATGCACCAACTTATTTATATATTTATTCTTTCCACACCAACTGTTTACATGTATAATACAGCTATACTAACATCCCATTTGCATACACTAACTCATTCTATACACTATGTTTATATACATCAGTGAATCTACCTATAAAAACATGTCTACATGCATGAACTTATTACATATGCATGTCTCTACACACCAGTCATTTACATACACAACTATACAACTCCCTGATTTGTATGCATAAGACATTTCTACACAACCACTTATTTCTACACACAGAATGCAGTTACATATGCCAACTCATTTACATGCATAATGCTTTTATTCACCAACACATTTCCATACATACTACATTTATATACATTGGATCCTTTTGCATATACATTTGCATGCTGTAACTCACTGGGATCATTTCTCTTAGAGATGAGAGTCCTGCGCCTGTTTGCTGCTCATGCTGCCCCTGTTGATTGGACTCAGATCCTTTGTACACCTGTACACATCATGACAGGCACAGCGTATGAAAGTGTATCTGGTTTACTAGTCATTTCGCCAGCCCTCCTGATCCCCACAGATTCCTGCCTGACAGCAGGCTTGCCCTGAGGGTTCCCCAACCCTCTGCAGCTCACCCTCCTACTGTAGAGGCTTTGCAGAACTGTGTCTGTCTCCCTAGGCAACTGCCCATCACCGTTTTTTTTTGTTTTTTTTTTTTTGCCTGGATGGTGCAAGTCTACAGTTGTTGCTCAGGCTCAGACTGTCTCTCGGAGTTGGCTCTGGTCAGGTTTAAAGCACTTCTCTATGCCAAGTGCCCACCTCCAACAACAAAGTCCAAGAGCTTCTTCCACAGCCTGCAGATGGTGTGCTGGGGACCGAGAGACACTAGAAGGAGAAAGGGCAGGAATCCCTAGCTAGCTCAAGGGTGTCGGGGTAATTTACTTCTAACTATATTTACTGTGGAAAACAGACTCTTGAAAAAGCAAAACCTCGTGACAAAAGGGGCAGTTGTTAGGTTAGACCCTTTCCAGAGGAGGAGCCTCACATTTCTTCCTGGGAGTCTCAGGGATGATTTAGCAATGATCTTATGGGTGACTTTACTGTGTTGGTCCGTTTCCACTCCAGGCTGGGGCCTTGGGTCCTGACCATCCGTTCTGATTTTTATACACGACGTGGCCCCCACGGTGTGTTGGCCAGGCACCTTCTGTACAACAGTCTCTCAATAGACCTGTTTGCATGTGACCACCCCTTCCTGTGGTTTCCTTACCTGTCAGCCCCTCTATCCTAGGGGTTCCTCTGGAGCGGTGGTTCTCAACCTTCCTAAGGCTGCGGCCCTTTAATATAGTTCTACAACTCGCCCTTTAGTATAGTTCCTCATATTGTGGTGACCTCCAATCATAAAATTATTTTCATTCCTACTTCATAACTGTAATTTTGCTACTGTGGTGAATTGTAATGTAATATCTAATATGCAGAATATCTGATACGTGACCCCCAAGAGGGTCACGGCCCACAGGTCGAGAAGCACTGCCCTAGGGCATGTGTAGAACGAACCACTCTCCTCTCCTTCCCAGAAGCCCTTGGCGTGCACTGTTGTGTTGTCGTGACATTTCTGTCGGTCCAGGTCCTCCACAGCACAGAGGACTCCTCATGAGAATTTCAAGTTGTCACCATCGAATCTTTGCCTCCTGTCACTCTGTCTGTCCCCGTGCCCCAGCACAGGTCTTGGCTCTTAAGAACACGTTCATTCCAGGGATGGCTTTGACGTCATCAGCACATGATTCTGCAATGCGTGTGTGTGAAAGGCAGAAACCCACCGTTGGTGCCCGTCAGCTTCTCTTCCTGAAGACACCCTCAAGGTCCAGTCCTGAACTGACCGTGTTCCTTCCTCTGTCAGGCCCATAGAGAGCCGTACTTCCATGCCTTCTCTCCCTCTCCGCTGGAGAGAGCTAATGAAGTCCTGCGTGAATGCGTGCTGACATGAGCGCCACCATGTCAGGGAGCCGCATGCCTCGGAACTACGGGAATGGCGAAGTCTTCCCCGGAGGAGGCCCAGAAGGATGGCAAAGCCTAGTGTGAGTGTTGACAGTGTGTGCAGGAAATGGCCAACATAACTTTCTCCCCATGGGTTGTTTACAGCCTAAAGACTGTGCTCCTACGGAGACTGTCCCTAAACCTTAGCTAAACCTGCCTCCTTATATATAAGTTATTTACAACCTGTATAAATAACTGCTTCCTTGTTTACCTGTATGCAGTAGCCCTGCTTCCTGTTCAGCTATATATAATAAATACACTGAGCTTCCAGGCTGTGGCTGTGGCTTCTCCATCAGAGAGCCCAAACGATACAATCTCAGCTCTTCTGTGTCCATGTGTCCATGTTTCTATCATTTCTTCATTCCCTTGCCATCCCAGGTAGGTAGATCCCTGAGCCATGGAGGATGAAGCAGTCAGCACAGCCATATCTAATCTCTGCTCCCTTTTCTAAAACCTAAAGTGATGTTCCACTTGACTGCTGGACTATGGTTCCCAGGTGAACAGGTCCTATGGGCTCTTGACTGCTGGACTATGGTTCCCAGGTGAACAGGTCCTATGGTTCTGCACAGTCCATTCTTCAGTGCCAGTCAGGCTTCACTTTCAAGTATACCTCCCTGCTCAAAATGCTTCTTCCTCTGCATCATGGCTACATGGAAGCCTCATGTTCCCTAACTATACCTCTGTCTTCAGTGACTGAGTAATTGCATTTCTTCCTTCAGCTAACCTCTCCCTTCCTGGTTGAACAGTTCTCTCTGGACAGAATGTCCTAGTCTTCTGTTCCTGTCTGTGCCAGACCTACGTTCTGGCCCTCTCCTTCTGCACTGAGCCCTTCTCCAGAGCACAGTAGTGCTACAGGATGGTTCTTGACAAGCTTACCTCCCTTCCTCTTTCCCACAATAGGAACACGGTGGTGTCAGCTGTTGAAATGCTTTGAGTTACTCTACTCTACTGAGCTCCTTTTCATGAAGCATATGCAAAGCACCTTTCCCCACAGACACCTAAACTCCATGTATGTATGCGTCCCATCTCACCATGGCAAATGTCCCAGTCCCTGGAATGTTCTGCTCTCCAGAATGATGTAAGGAAAGAAAGGTGAATTCCCAGTTTTTAGAGTTAGACATGACAAAGTTTGATAGCAGTTCAGGTGTTGCCATCACAAATGCTGTGGCTGTGGGTGGGTCCCCGAGTACAATGAGCTCTGTGCAGGTCCTGAGAGGTTGGCTGGTCCGAGTTGCTTGTGTAGTATATGCTCACGTTCAGGCCAGAAAGTAAGTCGTAGCAGTGCTCTGCCAGACGTTATCCATTTTTTGAAGTAGAACTGTATGAACAAGAAGAGAGCCTTTCCTTGGCAAGAACCCCAGTGGCAAAGAGTCTCGGGAGCCAAGACTGTCTTCCTCAGCAAGACGTCTACACGTCCTTGCAGTGGGGAAAGCCCTCAACCCTCCCCTGGTCCATTAGTTCTGATGCTCTTAGTAGTGATGTATTAAACAGCTGTGGATAGGGGTATGGGATTGAATGGGGGTTCTGTCCTCAGTGTCTCCTATGGGATTTGTGTGTGTATGTACATGTTCACGTTCGCGAGGGTGCATACATGTGTGTGAGCGTAGAGGCCAGAAGTTAATATTAGATATCTTCCTCAGTCACTTCTCCCCCACGTCCCCCTTTTTTGAGGCAGGGTCTTTCACTGAACCAATTTGGCTAGACTAGGTGGCCAGAAGACCCTGGGGATCTGCATGTCTCTGCCTCCCCACCTCTGGGATTCCAGATGTGCACAGCCGCACCCAGCTTTTTACGTGGGTCCTGGGGATCCTGACTCAGGTCCTTGAGTACTTTACCTGCCAATGCATCTCTTCACCTGTACCCATGACTTTACCACACCCCATACTGCTTCTGTTGTGGACTGACAAGAGGTCCGCCCAGTTGAGAAAAGTTGTTTGATTTCTAAATAGAGGAGCCGAAAAGCCAGACTTCCAGACGGACCCAGCCTCTTGTCCCAGCATGACTACTGTTCCTTCCCAGGTGTAAACGGTCTCACAGTTCCCTGTGGACTGGCTTTTCTAGACAGGTGTGTGTCCACTGGCTTTGACCTTGCTCTTCTTAGGCCAGCTGGGATTTATTAAATGACTGCTTCATTTAGTCAGAGTGACTGGCCCTTCAGTGAGGTTTGGAAAGCCACACAGTCACTCAGAAAAGGAGTTTCCACACCAGCTCCCGGGTGCACAGAAGTCTGTTCCGAGACCTCCTGTCTTTCACAGACTCAGTCTGTGCTGCACAGAGGTCACCGTGCATCTGCAGTGTATTGATGCAGATTCTTCTGTGAGCCTGTAGTTCACACGCTGTGAGGACATTCGCCCTTCTCTGCCCTTGAGAGAAACAGAAAAATGATTTCCTGGTGAGAAATCGGGCACCTGTAAGAAGAGCCAGACTTCCAAAGAGGCTCGCACCACTGTCAGAGGGGCTAATCATCCAAATGACAGACACGCATGGCTGGCTTCCATCTTTACGCCACCTTGCTTGAGACCAGATGAGCAGGCTGTCAGCCCTGCAATGGGGAATTCTGTTAGAACAACATCCGCAGGGAATAGCTTTATCCGCTGAGGATGACAAGGGAGGCCCATGCACACGAAGCTGGAATTGCATGGCTGTGCTTCACAGGTGCTGCAAGACCGAAGACTAGGGTATCCGCTCTGGGAGGCAGGGGAGAGTCCTCCGTCACCCTGGGGTGGTGGCCCCTGGGCGGGACTTATTTACCTCTTGTCATCTGACCTGGCTGCAGCAGTTATGAGCTCAGGAGGTAGATGATGATTTCACATTTCAGACCCTGAGTGATTCATCGTTTGGCTCTTAACTCTCCAGGGGGGTAGATATGCCACCGTACCAGGGCTGGCTGGTTGGTGGAGTGATCCTGCCAGCGGGGCCTGAGCTCACTTACATTGTTCCTGGGCTGTTCTCAGGCACACATGCCTATACTGCTGGCACTGCCGCCATCACCTCCCACTGGGCCACCCGACTCTGCCCTTGTGCCTTCTTGTTACTGGTCATAGACCATGTGGGAATGTTACCATGGCATCTGTCTAGAAGCCCTTGAAGTATTCATGCTCAGCCATAACCATAGAGACAGAAAATAGATTAGGTTCCCAAGGCTTTGGGGGAGAGGCATCGTGAGTCACTCTCAGAGGCATGGAGTTTCTTTTGGGGCTGATGGGAATATTATGGAAGCTACATTGTAGTGATGGTTGTACATTTAAATATACTTAAACAAGCATGTTTAAGTACACACACACACACACACACACACACACACACACACACACACACACTGATTTGAAGCTTGGGAGATGGTTCGATTGGTAAAGTACTCATTGCACAAGAGGACCTGAATTCAGATCCCCAGAATCCATGTGAAAAATGCTGGGCATGGTGACATTTGCCTGTGGCTAATGGATAGTTCCGGGCCAGTGAGAGACCATGGCTCAGAGCAAATGAACAAAACAAAAAGTAGATTGCCCCTGAAGAAAGACACCCAAGATTGTCCTCTGGCCTCCACACACACATGTGCCCCTGCACACACACCAACACACACACACACACACACACACACACACACACACACACACACACGCTTTATTTAAAGTGGGAAATTCCATGTTGTGTAAGCTTTGTCTCAAAAAAAATTAAAAGTAAACTGAAAATGAAAACGTAACTATGCAGTCCCTATTTCCTGGGAGGAATCGACCCAGCATTTTTTCCCTTGCTCCTTACATCTGTCCCATGTTAATTCCCGAGTTCATCTCAAGATACAAGGCTTGCCATATAAGCACATTGTTTCTTTATATGTAGTATGACCCGTGAAACCCCCATCCGGACAAAAGCAGCTGAGTCACCAGGCCCCCACACAGCTCAAATGCCTGCCCCGTCTCTGTCGGGAAGCACCCTTGCTTGATAAGAACCAGAAAGCGGGTCCCACTGTTCCTGCCACCTTCTCAGAACACTCGGATTCTGTGGTGTGAATTCCTTTATAAATATACACATCGGCAGAGTTCTTGACATCCTGCCCAGACCTGAGGAGGAACAAAACCTTTCTGACTGAAATGGAACAGGAAACAGGAGCAAGAAAGAAATGGCAAGAACTCATGAGAAATGAAGGACTCACCCCACTATGGCCCTGACGGTGTGTGCAGGATGCTTGGACTCCACTCCACCATGGCTGACAGTATGTGTAGGATGCTTGGACTCCACCCCACTAAGGCTCCTGACGGTGTGTGCAGGATGCTTAGGTACAAGTTTAACCTAAAGTACAGTACTGATTACATTATGCATCAAAGCCTAAAGGTTTGCCTGAGCTGCAATATTTCTTAAATGAATGGATGAAGATTAGTCTCCACTCGAAATCAGTTCCTTCTGGTCACCTCACTGCTCGGTTTGCTCTGTAGGGTTGGGTCCTCTCCCTCCTTTTGTTATTGGCCATTGGCTGAGGGGGAAACACAGCACTTCGATGTGTCCTTTGGGGAAATGTTGACCCATGTAACTTTGACCAGTTTTAAATCAGACCTCGTTCAATTCAAATAGGTACCCAAACAAGGAGGGTGAGGGCTTGCAAACGGCCCCAGAGCTGCCCCAGAAGGAACCCGTGTTACCCCCATTTATGCTAGGTCTGGTATCTCCCCTGGAAGGTTCTGGATTTCACTGGAGGTTGGAGTTCACTTGTCCCTCTTGTTTGTGATGAAGTCATTGGGTCTCATTTCTTCAGTCTCTGTTTGCAAAGGCTGAAGAGGCACCACCTTCTGTGACCAGCACAGGATGACAGGGAGCCAGGGTGGCTTTCCCTACATTCTTACATGTTGTCACCCAGGTGGCAGCTCAGTGGGGCACCTCTGCCCACACAGTAGCTCCTGGTTGTCATGGATCCTGGTGAGAACTGGTCACCTGCTGTCCACCTGGAAGCCTGCACTCCCAGCTAAGAGGGTCCCCGGGGTTCCCCGGGGTTCCCCGGGCTTCCCATGTTCTGGACAGCTGAATCTTCTGTAGGGTTGGGGAAGGGTTCCTGTATCCAGACCTTCCAGAAACCCATTTCCTACCGAATCACCACCATTTTCTGTTTGGCACATGGTTTAGACAAAGAGGATTTTTGTATGTATCACTTCCCACCAGACTCTCTTAAGCGGAAGCCTGGGATTTTGATCCCGGGGTTGTTTTTCTGCCCATTAAATGAACACCTTGCTGGACACCTTGTTAACCCAGTGCAGTTCCTCGTGCCTTTCTCACATGAGGGACAGCCTAGGCCATCGGAACATTCCCTTACTGTTAACGTGAGTGACTGTGATCCCATTTATATGCTTCGGAAAATTAATTTTTGCTTCTCAGAATCGTGAGTGATATGTGAGTCGCATCATCCAGGCTTAATGTAAAATTATATACTTTCCCAAATACTTCATCTACATTTCAGAACCTAGTCTCTGAAAAGGTTTTTAATGATAGAATTTCAAGCTTTCATTTTAGCATACGAGAAAGCAGAGATTCCAAGCTATTCAATGATGGCACTGTTAATGTTTTGAGCCAGGTAACTGTGTGACTGGGTGGGGGTGGGGAGTGGGTTGGGTGCTTGGGATCTTAGGGAATACTCAGCAGCATGTCTGGTGTCTGCCCTCCAGAAGCCAGTAGGGCCCTCCACGTTGGGATCAAAGGCATCCCCTGACATTGTCACATGTCCTCTACACTTTTAGGGCAGAGGTAAAGGTCACAGGACAGGCCACAGAAAATTCACATGGCCTCTATGGGTGATTTATATCATGATGTGCTTTGGAACCTTGTGACACGTGTGTCCAGGATGAACAGATTTAGGGAAGAGAATACAAGGGTCGGAGGAAGCTGACCACCTCCGTGTCGGCTCCAGGGCGAAAGCTCCACCTGCCTCGTGGATATCAGCTCCCTGAATTCAACCCTCTCGTGGGAAGTCTTGACCCGAAGCTGAAGTACAGCCAATACCTAGTTTATGCAAAGATCCTTCTGTATGTCCCCTCTCGGTCACCAGTTTAGAGGTCATATAAGGCCACTGAGTATGAGGAGCCACGCAGTGCCCGACCCACTGTCCTTTCTAATGGACCACGACAAGCAGAGTTAGCAGGGATTTCAGAGTAGAGACTTCAAGAGGTGAAAGCCAAGCCAGACTCTGGGGCCAGGTGTGAACCCTTGGGGCTCCAGGTGGGGAGGCTGCTCTAACATTTCTCTGTAGACCTGTCCAGGGCTGTGTGAGCAGCACCACTGGCCTGGTCCTGCTTAACTCTCTGGGTCTTTTGTCCCAATGACCCCAGCCCTACTGAAGCCAACTGAACTTTTGTACCAAGTTACTTCGGGTAGGAAAAAGAAGCTCTGAGTGGAAAACCTGCACTAAGAGGAAAAGAGTCGCTGGTTATGTTAGCAGAAACTGGTTTCACTCTAATAAATCACTGCTTTAGAAAGAGCTCCGTCCAAACCTTTTCTGCCCTGCTTCCTTTTTATAGTTCTTTGAATGAACAGTATTGTCTGTGTTTCTGACTTTTATTTCTTTCCCAGCCAACTGGTTATAATCCACAGGGGAAAAACAAATTAGATTGATTCACTGCCATTGGCCCATGGATCACAATGCCCCATTTTCTACCTAGTTGGAGAAGAACATTCTAGAACCTTTGCACAAAATAAATAAGTGAACGATTAATTAATTGAATAAATAATGTCTCTTTAACTCTACAGTTGGAAAGTTGTAGGGGGTAGGGAGAAAGCATCAACTGGGGCCAGAAGGAATCTTGACATTCACTAACAACAGTCTGAGGTGATCCCCTCTGTGAGCTGGTCCTGTCAGAGAATGGCCACAGCTGAGGGAAGAAGCTGGAACATTTGATGAAAAAGTGGGGTTTCCACACTGTCTGCTCCCATAGTAACTGGGGCCTCACACATACACCCTCATTTCTCCCCCGCCATGCTTTTCTAGCTGAGGGTCTGGGAATAAATTCGGTGTCAGCCTTTAGTCACTGCCCCCCAACCCCCTCCCAAGCAATTCTCCGAGCACAGCTCCTAATAGTGAGAAAGAGCTCTGACAGGCTGAACAGGGTTCCACACTTCCCACCCTCTACTCCGTAACCCACGTCACCCATGTTTTGCCACTTGCCAGTGGGCTACACCAGAGAGTCTTCCCTTTCCTTCCTCTCCTCCAAGGGCAATCACTGCCTGCAAACGGAACCTCAGCTAACTACCTGTGAACCCACGGAAGCAGAAAGCAGAGCATCCAGGATCAGACAGGAAAGTGGTGTCATATCAAAAATCAGTAAAGGGACTATTTATAAACATCTGGAAAGGGTAGAAAACTAAAAGAGCTAAGCTAGGAGCTGACAACAGCAGAGTCCAGAATCCCCACTTCACCAGGTACCAAGGAGGATGGTAAAGAGTAGAGAGTGAATCTGGAGGGCATAGAAGACATTGGCTACCACAGACCAAGCCAGTCTCTCAGCACAGCCCTCTTCGCTCCCCGGGACTCACAGATCTCTTTGTCAGAGCCCTGCTGCACTCTGCCTTTGGAGAGAAGCCTCGAGATCATTTTCCACGCTGACCTCCTCCTTCCTCGTTCCGTGGTGCTGTGATAATGGGCAGAGGCGCTGAAGGCTATTTCAAATAACCTCTTTTGCCACTGACAACATGAGGTTTGTTCTGCCATTAGAGTGACATGGGCCCAGGAGGAGGAAAACCCTGGGTTCATTTTCTTTCATCTATTTTCTCAGCGCACACCATCTTTCTCGGCAGCCTCCATCTGACAGTTCTGGCTGTGTGGGACACAGTGACACAGAAATGACTTTGGCCCATTTGCCAGCTGGGTTATTAAGTACGGATTCCACATGAGAAGAGAAACAACTATATACTTCTGAGTAGTTAACCTTTTGGGGTTTGGACTCACAAGACAGCCCTGGCTGGCATGGAACTTACAATGTAGATCAGGCTGGCCTCGAACTCACAGAGGTGATGGTATTAAAGGGGTAGGTCTCTTGAGTAACATTCAGAACATTGTTTCTTCAAACACCTTATCAATGCCCAGGAGACCTACAAGAGTGGGCTCTGTCTGGAGAACGTTCACCAGGCTCTCTACCCAGCCTGGCTTGGCTGCACCCAAATTCACACCAGGAACTGTCTGTCGGTGGCTTTGCCTTTGATCAGAATAGGTTCATCAGGTTCATCATCAAGCATCGTAATGATGAAAGTAGATGGAAGATTCTATGATCTCCGTTACCAGAATCTCTTATTCTTGCTTGTTGTCTTCCAAAAGAAAACTGGAAGTCAGAAATCAGTACAGAACAGGGCGCTTGTTTGGAATTTGGGGACTGAGGAGAGGAAGTGGCCCAGCTTGTCTCTGTCTTTCCTACTGCAGTGACAACTTATAGAAAAGATGAAACAAAGGCCGGGGTGGGGGTGGGGAGGTGTGTGTGGATTTCCTGTGAGGTGAGTTACCAGAAACATGGCATGAGCACTCACCTCCCAGGAGATGGCTGCTCCTCCGGCATCCGGACGCATGCCACCATGGGATTTCTAGAGACATTATAATTCTTTCAAGTGTGTTTTTAAGGGTCCCTGTTATACTGCTACATCAGCACCCAGTAGACTGAGGCAGGAGGATTGTGGATTTGAGGCCATCCTGGGATACATAGCTAGACCCTGTCTAAAGGAGGAGAAAAAAGAGAAACAGGAGGAAGAGGAGGAGAAGGAAGGAGGAGGGAAAGTAGGAAGAGGAGGAGGGGACAAGGAGTTCCCTGGTAGAGAGTAAATAGATTGACAAATCCATGCTAGAGGGCTGTTGGAAGAATGAGCTCATTCTGTTTGAAGCTGTGATCAGTATTCTGTGTGTATGGAGGGGCAGCTTGCAGGGTGGGGTGTACTTCTGCTTGCAAGATGGCCGACTGGGTTTCAGGCTCAGGAGCCTTCACTTCCTACTAGAGGGTCCACAGTCTCAATGGATCTCTAGGGTGGAAGGCATAAGTACAATAGTGTCTTGGGCATGTCTGACTATTGGATTTGTAGATGTCACTTACTTCTCTGGACCTCAGCTACTTTATCAGAAAATAGCATGGAGTGCCAACTCCCTTCAGTTGGTGGAGTAACTTAGCTGTCCCCCAACACTGCGGTACTAGTGGACACAGCCCTGTGCTGGTACTACTAAGACTCGAACAAGCATCTTCATGACCTTTGGAAGTCAAATCTATCAGACACACAAAGAAGAAGGATGGCAAATTTCATGTCAACTAGTGCCAGCCCACCCCAGTCTGCTGAGTAATTGGCAGGTCCTGTTTGCAGAGAGCTACATCAGTTGTGAGTTTATGGTGTGCCCACCAAGGGGGTCATTGTGTTTGTCAACCTGTCCATAAACTACACTGTAAAGATCTGAATAACTGAGCAGAACCGTTTCAAAGGAGTTGTTACCATCCATCAAGTTGATAATTTACAATTTTAGAAAAATCCCCCAAATACAAATTTACACAAATTTGAGTTGTTCTACACCCTATCAGACCATTAATCTAAAATTAAAAGTCCTTTATACTTAATCAGAGCCGAGGCTTTTTAAAAAAAAATGTTGAAATATGTTTCAGCAAGCTAAGCCACAGGACCATGAGGGGAAAAAAAATGACTCCGGAGAGTTCCATAAAACTTGCCAAGGCAGCCGTAAATATATTCATGGTGAGGTCTGTTTTGTGTACAATTTATATGCAATTGGCTGGCTTGATGGAGAGGATTTATGCTACTGTATTGCTTCTTCTTTGCAAGTAAGCAGTGTGGCAGAGGGCAAACGCACAGATCACAGAGCCGCAGCTAGGCTTGAATCCTGTGTCTTGAATCATCTTCCTTGAAATTTAGGGGAGCCATTCTGCTCTCCTTTTTAGCCTCTCTTCCATGAAAGGGCAGCTGTGAGCAAAGCAGAGATTAGCCATCTGTGGATGTGCAGAGTCTGAACCATGCACGAGTTGAGACCAAGTAGGAGAGCCCCCAGTAACTTCAAAGCACCCCGACAGAGCCACACTCGTGAACCTTCATCTCTTGTCATTTCAGGCTCCCCCATCCCATGTTCCCCCAGTGAACCCCCCTCCGTCCTTCCCACGTTACCCACCTCTAGAGATACAGGAATGAAAGAGTTAGCACCTGAGGGGTGCTTTCACAACACCGCCAGTCTTGGATCTAAGGTGTCATTATTTAGAGAGCACTCATCCCTCAAATGCCTTTTCATCTCCAGAACCTTTCCAGGCAAGATCTATTTCTGACTCTTCCAACCATGCCTTCTAACTCCCAGCTTAGGAACATTCTGGACCTGCAGGACTGAATGCTAACTGTGTGAAAGGCTCCATCAGTAACATTAGACTGTAAAGATGTATAAATGGCAGACTCCTGTACCCTCCCAAATCAATCTTATTAGTTTGGACATGTGGGTTTCACTTGCAGCCATATGTAATCACCAAATATGAATACTAGCCACAGGGCTCAGCCCACTGAAAACATTTCCAGCGTAAGCCACCTGCCACTGTCTGGTCCCACCCACACAACTCGATTCTAAACTCGACTTTCTGAGGAAAAGTCATTATAGACTACACTACTCCATGGTTAAAGATGAATGTTTCTTATCATGAATGAGAGTTTATTCAATCAGTTCGTTCTGAGTGGAGGTCACCAGAAATCCTTTCAGCGCTGCCTGAGGGCCCTTCGTTGTCTGGATTATGTCATAGATGGGTACTATCATAATACGATCCTTGGTACCTGATTGGGCCTCGAGATGGATCTGGGTTACATCATCTTTCTTTTCAGTGTTGACACACTGGCAGGCTGCCAGTGTTTATGTATCCAACACTGCATAATGTCGTGTCTGCTCTGCCCCTTCCAGGGGAGCATATGTTTTTAGTGACAGGTTCCATCAAATCCAAATGTCAGTCTGGAGGAATTATGACCGAGTGAAATTATCCTAAGCTCCATGCTTAAAATCTATTCTCTACTGAAATAAAAATTGAACATTCATATTAGTCTATAGGAAAAGAACTGAAAGAATGAATATCTATATCTAAAGATAGATAGATAGATAGATAGATAGATAGATAGATAGATAGATAGATAGATATTAAAAGGGATTTATTAGGTTGCCTTACAGGATGCAGTTCACTTGACTGTCTGACATGGGAGAGGCTGAGAATCCGGTTGTTTCTTCTCTGCAATCCCAGTCTGGCACTGGAGGCACCAGAGGGTCCCTTGAGAGCTGCTGGTCTTCAGACTTCTGCTGCAGGCCTGAAGAAGTAGCTTCTAATACGGCGAAGGAATGCTGCAGCAGCAGGGTGGTGGACTTTGCAAACATAAGTGAGAGCAAGCAGAGTTCCCTTCGGCCATGTCCTTTTATCCAGGCTGCCCGCTGCCATAGAGTGATGTCCACATGTAGGATAGGTCTTCCTGCTTCAAATGATCTGATTAAGACACTTCCTCACAGGAGTGTCCCAGTGGCTTATGGTTTAGTTAATTTCAGATGCAGTCAAGTTGACAACCAAGATTAATCAGCACACCATCCTACTCAATCATGTACACATATTCATCCTAAAAATTGTCAAATAAAACCATTAAACATTATCCAAAGCATTCTCCCCCCCCCACACACACATTCACCGCACATTTGTGCACATTTTATGCACATATACACACATGCACACAGTCAAATTTGTGTCCTCATACATATACACTCCCACACATCACTTCAATGCCAAGAGGAAAAATGATCTCAGTTGTTAGTTTCTTCTTTTAGTATTGATTTCCTTTGTGTATTATTCTAATAAGAATTTTAAATAAGTGATTATTTAAGGAAAGAGAAAAAAGACAAGACTCTGGGAAGAATTAGTTTGGATTCTATTGTGGGACATTTATTTATGCTTCAATAACAATGGCAGCAACAGCAATAATAATAATAATGGTGAAATGATAAGTGTGATGTAGGAGTTGTACTACTTTCAGCAGAAAAGCCCCTGAACCTGCTCATCCTTCAGGGGCTGACATTTAACCCAGTTTCACACAGTTTCCCTCAAGCAAAGCTGGAACAGGGAGAAGTCACTAGAACTCTGCTGTTCTGCAGTGCTGGGGGAGCCCAGGGCCACCTGCATGCTGGATAAGCTCCCTACTTCTAAGCCCACCCAGAGCCCTGCCTAGAACATTTCTTTCCTTAGGTGCCTGGATCTTAAACAAAGATTGTCATTTCCAAGGATGTAACATTCACAGTCCTTGTGGTTTTGATTGACAGTGGAGCTTGAGGCAGAGTCCTTCAGGATGAGGTTGGCCTGCCTCACGGGCAGTGGTTCCCCAAGCATGTCTCTATGGTCACATAATCCACACGTGGGTGGAAACAGGCTCCACCCAAGACTGCCTGAATCAGAAACTGTGAGAGGGGACCCAGCAATCTTTCAACTCAGAGGTGAAGCCTTCGTGAGGAAACTTGACTCCCCTGTGTGTATCTGTGAAACCAGGTCCCTGAAGCCTGTGCTTACTTAAGCAAAAATGTCTCTCCAGGGAGTTCAGGTCCTGAGGCAGTTGCCTTCCGAAAACTGACAGAGTGAAGAATATGTCTGCTGCCCTTTCATGATGCAAGTCCAGAGGATCAGAGTCCAAGTGGAGAAGCGTCCTACTGGTGCCCCTCAATGGAGGAACCAGTGCCACTGTCCCCTCCACTGGAGAAAAGATGCTTAGCAGCCTACTTGCTAGCTACCATCAATATAGTCTGTTGCTATGGTTAGGGAAGAGCCACCTGCATCCTGTGGGTTTGTTCATGACAAGCTTTCTCTTCTTCTGTGTTCTGAAGCACATCTGTCTTAGGTTCCTTCCTTGAATCTAAATAGTTTGTCATACTTAGCTTTCCCAGGAGTATGAAGGAGTGTGGGTTGCTCATCAGCGTTTTACAGATGTTTATCTGTCTGGTGACTGATTTGTTATCCCCCATACCATGTCACATGCAGCTGCTGCTAGCAACCGACCTGCATCTCCACAGGACTCAACTCCACAACTGTGTGTCAGCTCCCAGCCTTGCACACACTCCCTTATTGGCCCGTCCTCACACTCGAATCCTGTGCTTTCAAAGCCTAAGTTGCTCACTTTCACTCTTGCCTGCACACCTGCCCAAACTGGAAGGAAGCCCATGACCTTGTTAGCATTGCTTTACAGAGGGAGAAATCATGACACCTGGAGGTGTGTACTATCACATAGAGAAAGGACCCGGCCTCTCCTCCAGGACACACTGCTTCACTGTTTTCCTGGCAGAGGTGGCTGGATAAAGCCTCCATCTACATCTGCATCCCACTCTTCGAGGAAGCTGACTCTGTGTGGTGCAAAAGAACCTGCCAGGAAGTTAGCACTCATAGGATAGCCATTGTGGCTACGCAGTTGCTTCTGACATTTCCCTCAAACCCTGTGTCCTAGGAAGGCTCCAGAATTCTCAAATGTAGGAGACAGCCTTCTGATCAGCTAGCTTTCATTTGAGGTTTCCAAACCCCCTCCATTGCAGAGGGAAAGCTCCCTGGGCTCAGCCTTCCGGGTGAGGAGGATTGTTACTGTTGGAAGCAGGGTTGGAATTGAATTCTGTGTTGCTGCTCTTAGCTTCAGTTCTTAGCACACACAGGCGGGGAGGGGGAGCAGGCCATGATTAAGCAAACAGCACCTTTACTAGGCACTTCCCTGTCTTGTTGCTAGTGGATCTTCCACACACAGAGTTAAAGGAAAGCCAGGAAGTACGCTTTCCATATTAGAACCTGCCATCTCCTGCTGCCTGCAAGGACTCCTCTGCCAAGGCAGAGGGTGGTGAGGGAATTACAGAGATCAGAAGCTGGCCCCCAGGGGAGATGACAGGAGAGTCCCATTGGCACATGCTCCTGTCTTCCAGCTGGGGTTTCACTCAGCTCTTCTTACCAGCATCTCCTTCCCCTCCCCCTTAGGTTATCCCTTCCAGCAGCCATAAGTGTGAGGCTTGCTGAGGCCAAGCTGAGAATTGGAGTTTCCTTAGTTCCGAGATGAAATCTAGAAAGTAGTGTCCCCTCCCCTTTTTATTGTGTCCCTCTCCCTTGCGTCCCTGTCGTTGGTGCTGTGCAGAGCCCTGCGACCAGTCTGTGCTTTAATGGACGGAACGTGTGCACTTCTGAGTGTGAGACCCTCCCGAGAGGCCCTGCGGGAGAAAGAATTCGGGTTACCATGGCTAGTTACTCTTCCGTATTGTTGAAACTCTACACCTGTCAAGGAACAGGGATCTGGGACCCAGACATGGTGTGCTCTCTTTGTTCTCACCCCTTACTCTCCACCTCCTCTCTTTGTATGTCGGAGTAGACATGACAATGTAGAGTTTGTTCAGTGGTCTATTGAGTATATGTCAGGCTTCAGTAGAAATGAAATTTATCTAGAACCCAAAGCTTTCGATGAGATGATTCCAGGTTCCGCCCTCTTGACCTCGAGGCTCCCTCTGATGTCTTTCCTCCTGAGATGGTTCCTGGTTCTTTTCTCCTCCCCCTGGATTATGCCTGAGAGCTCCGGGCTCCAGAGACAGAGCCTCTGAACACACATGCCCCTGGCCTTTTTAGGAAAGGCTCCCTAGTTCTTAGGGATCTCAGCCTCCCAGCAAGCCCCAGGACAGAAGCCTATTCTCTGCCACCAGGCTGGAGAAGATGAACCAAATGGGTTATATGCTAAGTTACCTGCCCTTTGTCCCCAGGCAGCCTTTAGAAGCCAGGCTAATTTCCCCCTCCCACTGATCTAACAGCAGGTCTTGTGCAGCTATCATTAATTCATGTTACTATCAGGAACAAGATTGTCTCCCAGAAGTTACCCGTGTAATAAAGCCTGGGAGCAAGTGTGGATATTATTCTTCTAAGATGGATTCATAAAACCAATGGACTACAGACATACCTGCAAGGAAGATTTATACCAAATAATTACGTGATCGTGGGTGCTGACATTTTTATTTTAGGTAAATAAGTTATTTATAATAGAATTGTTTGTCTAGGTCAAAGGCCAGAAGCAAAGAGATATTGAGATTCTTGGGACCCGGAAGAACCCAGCGGTGAGGTACTAGAGACAGCAAAGCAAGTGTCCTATAGCAAACGGTTTCTCATTTATTACAGAGGGTTCCAAAAGGAAAAATAGCTTTCCTGTTGTCCTGCCTGTTGTTTTCCAAGCCAAACAGCAGCTCTCCAGTGACAGCCCAGGCTGTATCAGCAGACACAGTGCTTCTTAAGTCTTGCTTCTGCAGCAACAGATCTGTCACTCATCTCTTCAGTGGTAACATGAGCATGGGTGGGAAATGGGCCTTTTGTTGATAGTAAATGCCAAAAGCCCAAGATGGGAACATCTGGAAGAATTCCAACTTTGAGAAGTGACCATTGTTATCTCTCTCAAAAAACTCCTTCAGTGCTGTTTTGCAAACATGTGGTAAGGTGTGTGTGTGTGTGTGTGTGTGTGTGTGTGTGTGTGTGTGTTGCATTGCTAGAGATTATTCACATCTAGGTAAGTGCTGTACAACTGAGCCACATCCCAAGCCCACTTTTTCCTTTTCATTTTGAGACAGGGTCTACTCACTAAGTTGTAGAGAACAGCCATAAACTCACTCTATAGCCCAATTAGACCTTGAATTTGCAATCCTCCTGCCTCGGCCTATCAAGTAGCTGAGATTACAAACTTACACCACTGGATATTTCTTATTTCTAAAAATGATCTCTTCTATTTAATGTTCAGAAAATCTCCAATCATTATCAGCCAGTATTTATTAAAAATCAGGTAAGGGACAGAGGAGGCTGGGGACTGGAAGTCCCAGGCTCAACTTTGCTTCTATGAAAATTGGGTGGGCTCGTGAAATCCTGACAATATGTTTTCCTAAACAAGAACTGTACAATGATAATAGCAGTGTCGATGGAGGAACCTCACAAGGCTTCTGATAAAGAGGTATAGGCAATTAATGGCTACTTAGGGAGAATCAGTCTTCTCCAAGAAGAAGCCCCCATAGGTTATCCAGTCCTGAGTGGTCAGCCCTAAATTCATATACATATGAGCAACACTACACGAACTCAGCAGGCTGTATTACATATGCATGTATGTAGTGTGTGTGTGTGTGTGTGTGTGTGTGTGTGTGTGTGTGTGTAAAACAATACTATTAAAGAAGAGGTCATGAGGTCGAGGGGGACCCAGAGAGAGTTGGAGGGGAGAAAATGAGGAAGAAATGATGTAAATGCAGTACTCACATATGAAATTTTCAAAAACAATAAAAATAAACTTAAAAAAAAATTAAAAGTGCAAAAAAGATAAACTGCCTCTGAGAACGCCAATGTACTTAAGTGTAATACTGAGCCGTACACTGTGTCATGGGACTCCTCAGTTTTCACTAAAGGTCTGTATGAAAGAAAAAATCATGACCTTGGGCAAATGATTTAGAAGCTAATGATGTGGGCCTGCTGAACTACTAGAGAAGCTGGGTGAAGGGAGAAGGGATGAGCGTCTGCAGGGTTTCCAAGGCAATGGGCTCTTCCACCACATCATGGACATTGCTCCACATGACAGGACCTGCGTGGTGAGGTCTTTGTTCCCAGGGTTTTGCACTATTATTTGATTAATAATTATGCAAATCCTTAGGAAGGTGACAAGGAGCAAGGGCTCACAGCCCAAAGTCTACAGAAGCCAATGGTTGTGGGACCAGAGTGAGAATTCCGGTGTGTGGTCATTCAACAAGGAATTCAACAAGGACTGCCAGCTCAGATCTGCCTCCCTATCTGTTGGTGATTATTGGAGTTTCTACAGAAAGGGAAGAGGCCACTTGTGATTGGCTGGCAAGAAGCAGCTCAGGAGTCTTTGCTCCCCTTACCTCCTCCCATTGTGTGCTCCGGGTGGTTATCACATTCTGCATAGGACATTTTGAGCTTTTGTTGTGGAAAGGCAAGGGCCTGGCTCCTTCTGCATGTGTCCATTCTAATGGCTGTGAGGCAATAATAGCTAACACCAAGTGTGTACTCTGTAGCCATTGGCTCCATAGTAACCATAGTGTCCTGCTAGCTAGCATCCTTATTGTGAGCAGTTTATATACCAGGCACCCAAGAGGCTAGATCTCTTGTCCATAGACACACGTCAGCAGATGATCTAGATCTCAAACCCTGAGCCCTTCTCCACAGCCTGTGCCCCAGGCATCTAGCTCTGTGTCACATAAATCACAGGGAGGAAACTGACAAAGTGAACATCCTTGACAGTGGAGTGAATCTTCCAGGGAAAACTCGGCATCCCACAACCCACCTCCATCAGACCCGAAGACGCCTGTCTTAGGGTGTCAACACCAGCTCATCCATTTAAAATAAGTTTCCTGAACAGAATGAGGTGGGGCTTGGAGTGCCTTCTAAATAGGCTACTGTCAGAGTTCCAGTTCCTTCTGACAGACTGGCCCTTGAGATGTGTCTGTCTCCAACCTCAGCTGCGTGGCCTGCTCTCTCCCGAGCCTACTAATTGGCGTGGGGGACTCTGTTCCCAAAGCTGCCGGCCATTAGCAGCACTGTGCAGGGAAGGGCTTTTCTCCTCCGCCCTCTGGCCCCCACCATGTTTCACAGTCTCTGGCTGGCTTGCCTGGTGACAGATGCCTGTCGATGAAGAGCTTTACAGAATCTTCCAGGCCCCCGCCACTCCCCGAAGCACTTCTTTATTGAGTACATCTCATTAGCAGGCTCTATTTTCTGGTCTCTCACATGCTCCCTCACACTTAGCTTTATTGTGGCCCCACTTGTCACCTTCCCCAGTCTGGCTTTTAATAATGTAAATCTCCCCTCTGATGACATGACTGCTTATTACTTGCTGTCTGGCGCCACACGAACTCACCTAATGCTACCTCTGAAGAGCCGAGTCCCCAGAGAAGGAACCCGCCAGCTCCTGACCATGTCCTCAAGGACTCTTCAGCTCTGCAGGCATCCTGGAAGAGAAGCAGGTCAAGGCCACAGCCAGGCAGTTGACTTTGGGCAAGTCACTGGAGTACCGGAAATCCCACTGTGGAGCTACGGAGGATGGTGATCGCGGTGACAGTGGGTAATTCTTTGGCAGAGCTGCTGTGGGGAAACACACGGAAAGCAGATAAGAACCTCCGCTAAACTGCAAGGTTTGTAGCTGTGAAGAAGTCACAGCAAGGGTGCTGATACCGAACTGTCCTTGTCAACACAAAACAGACTGTCCCACAGCGAGCCTGACTGCATCTCAGCCTCCACCTTCCAAACATGTCACATGGATCTGGACTTTATCCAGGTGGATAAACAGACCCCCACTCTCTGGACCTTTTATAAAGGATGACGCCTGCGTTTTCATGCAAAGAAAATTCAATCCAACGGGTTCTGTAACACACAACTGAACTGTGCTTCCAATCTCCGAGGTCTCTTTAGGTGTGGCTCTGCGATCCTCTAGTGGTAACTATGCTGAGATGGAGCAATGCCTTTGTGAGATATTGCTTAAAAGCACTAACTCTAGGGAGTTGTCTCAGGTCTCCCCTGCATTTCCTAGTGCTGGAGTTATTAGAAACCTACAAGCCTTTCTAAGTCCAAAGGGATCCTCCTGGTCTCTTCCATTCTCCTTTCAGTCTCATGAAACCATAGAGATCTGCTTTCAGGGAAAGTCATTTCAGGGCCCGAAGAATGCTGGCTGCAAATGCATGGGGACGAGAGTTCAGATCCCTGATACCTGTAGAAAAGCTGGGTGTGGACACACATGCCTCTAGCCTAGGTGCTGTGGTGGGGGATAGAGACGGGAGAATCACTGGGGTCTCGTGACTGCCAGGCTAGCTGAAAAATGACAGCTGTGGGTTCAGTGAGAGACCTTGTCTCAAGAGAATGAAGTAGAGAGAGATTGAGAAGGACACCTGATATCCTCCTGTATTCTCTGTGGTCATAGCTATTGTGAGAGAGAGAGAGAGAGAGAGAGAGAGAGAGAGAGGAACAAAATTCATACCACTTTTAGAAATTTTATCAGGGAAGTATATAAACTTCCATCTTGCATAAAACCTGATTTTAATTTACTTTAGTCTTATTGCCTGTCCTCTATAAAGCTAAGGAGACATCCTGAATAAATAAGAAGAGAACAGAAACTCATATTTGTGAAGTACAGTGCCCCTTGTCAGGTTAGCAATGTAGTCTTACATTATGACAAAGAGAAAGAGGCTCTTTAAATAATGGCTGGGAAATTGCATCCTTAATCCCTCGCAGGGAGTTTTTAGAAATGGGCACTTCATCAAGGTCTTTCACCGTGAATTTGTCAGAATGCCGCAGCATGCATGGCTGTGGAGGGTTGCTAGGCTTCTTGATACAGCGGGGGCTGTGTGTGATGAGAAGAATACACCGAGGAGTGGGAGCTGTTAGAGCTCCCATCTCTCCAACGTCGTCAGAGTGTGAGAAAGGCACTGAGACCAGATAGGGTGAACACAGCCATCCCATTGCCTGATCAAGCCAGAGAAGAAGGAATAAAGCATAAGAAATACCTCATTTGGCCTTTAGGTGCTCAGATCAAACCTTGTATGGATTACTCACCTTAAGAAAATGTAAGTATACATACGTAGTTTTGGCGGGAGGAAGGAGAGAAATCATTGTTAATTAATCGCTTTGTGTGTGTGTGCTTAACTTTGCTTTATAATGTTTTCATGAGGTGGAGGGGGTGTGGTACATGAGGGTAGGTGTACAAGCACACAGAGGCTAAAAGTTGACTCAGGCTAGGTTGGCCGGCCAGTGAGTGCTAGAGTTCTCTAGATCTGCCACCCCACCCCATCCCCACCCCACACTAACACTGGAGTTATAGGAGAAAACCATCATGTCTGACTTTTTAAACATGGTGCTGGGGATTTGAACTCAGGTCCTCAGACTTGCACAGCAAGTGCTTTTATTCACTGAGCCATCGCCCCGTACCCATCTGGTGTGAATGTGATGTACACAGTCTCTTTTGCAGCAGTAGATCAGAGGGAAAGGAACCTATTGCCTCCCCCGCCCCCAATCTCTGATTTTCTACCTTCTTTTCTGAAGATAATACAGCCATCCCTCAGTACTTCTGGGTGACTGAGCCTGGGAACCCTGCATATTCTATATGGCATGGATGCTCAAGTCCCATAAATAAAAGTGACATGATATTTACCTAGAAGCTGTGCAATCCTCCTGAACATTGGTTGTAATATATGGCACCACGTACCTGCTGTGTAGATGGTTACTGTGTCATATGTGATACTGTAGCACTTGGGAACTGATGATCAGGGAAGAAGTCTAGATGTTTAGGACACATGTGCTTTTTCCCTGGCTCTTCCCAGTCTGTGGTTAGTTGAATGCAGGTGGACACGGCAGGTGTGGGGAGCTGTCTGTACTGTTTGGCTCTGTGTGCTGCTTTAGAAGCAGTTTTTAATGTCTTTGATCTCCACATCTGTCTGTCAAGGGAGGTAGCACAGCAGGTCTGCCTCAAGGATAAGGATGCCAAGGCCCACACACCATGCGTTGATGGTGACGCCTGAGTGAGAACCCACTCCTGGTTTGCTCTGTGCCCACAAAGCCTGTACGTGTGAGGAATGAAAGGTGTCTGTTAAAAACAATGAACTCCTCTGTGATCCTCTAAGTTTTTTCTCCTCACAGCTGGATCTTACCTAAAAACAGGAGGAACCCAGGAAAGGCCTCCCGATCTATCCCAAGGGCACCATGGTCCTGCTTTTCACCTGCAACCTCCTTTCTCTAGGCAGGGGCTAGCCCCCTCAGCTCAGCCTTCAACCCACATGTGAGGTTGAGGGCAGCATGATTAGTATTCCTGTCACCTGCCTCACAGGGAATCCTGGCATCCCATCCCTTCCCTTTGCTGCAGTGTGGAGAAAACTGGATGCTTGGTTGGAGTTAGCGACTGCCCAGCTCTGTGGTTTGATTGTGTTGTCTAAATGGATGACCTCTTGGTGTGTACATGTGTGCTTGCATTCATGTGTGTGTTTGTGTGTGTGTGTGTGTGTGTGTGTGTGTGTATGTGTGTGCGCGTGCACGTGCGCACATATGCACATGCATGTGTGTGCATGTGTGTTGTGGGCCTTGCTTATGGTTAGGGAAGTGTTTGACCATTGAAATACCCAGCAACCTTTGCTTTTATAGCCTCCTCTGGCAATCTTTCCTCTTTTCCTCACCATTCTTCCTGTGGTGGCTTTTTGAACAACTTCACTACAGTCTTAGCCATACAAGTCAGGCTGGCCTCAGATTTTCAGCATTCTCCTGCCTCTGCCCCTGAGTACTAGAATTGCCAGCATCTATTACCACACCTCACTAATGAGTCTATTCAGTTTGCCTGCTTCCTTTTGGGGAAGTTTCTCTACATGACTCAGGACCTCACAGAGGTGAAGTCTTAAGGAAAACCCCAGTCCTGCCCAGAATGAGACCAAAATGATTCTAAATAGCAATTTGAGTCCGTTGCTGCATCTATAGCTATACCTTGACCAGTTTCTCCTGAGCTGAGCTGATTCTTTTTTGTTTTGTTTTGTTCTGTTTTGTTTTTTGAGACAGAGTTTCTCTGTGTAGCTTTGGAGCCTTTCCTGGGACTCACTCTGTAGCCCAGGCTGGCCTCAAACTCACAGAGATCCGCCTGCTTCTGCCTCCTGAGTGCTAGGATTAAAGGCATGCGCCACCACCGCCCGGCTCCTAAGCTGATCCTTAACTGTGTGTAAAGGAATCAGAATACAGAGGTATAAAGGACTGGAGGGATGCAGTGTTCATCTCATGCTCTACCCCATGACCCTGAGTAGGAAAACCATCTTCTTACCCAGTGCTGATTACAGCCAAGTGGCCGAGTGGTCCCTGGTTGTGCGCTTGTCCTTGGAGGGCTCTCAGTATGGATGTTCACATAAGGAACTTCAGTGAGCTCCTACATGAGACTGAAGGCAGAGTTCTTTGCCCCTGACTGCCTTGTCCAGTCTTTCTGATTGGTGAGGGACCCTTTGAACTGCCAGCCTGCCCAAAGCCCTCCTGAATGTTAGAGCTGAACCCAGGCCTCCAAGCCAGCAGCTTCTGGGGAGAGAAACAGACAACGGAGTCTCACTAGGTCTGTGACGTGACGACTAGGGACCAACAACAGCGTCTGCTGACCGTGACCATGTGTAACAGTGGTGGCAAGTGATGGCAGGGCCCACTCCTCAGCCTCCAATAAGGCGGGTGGCAGCCGGCTGTCACCTCCTCATTGATGGAGGGTGTGTGCAGCTTGAGAGAGTGATGTGAAGCCCCGTTCAATGAGTGTCTCACAATCCCTTTCTCTCCGGCCTCAGGGTACCATCCGCCTGAAAGTGCTGAAAAGATTAATGAGCAAGACACAAAGACCATGGCTGCCCCAGCAACAGCTGTCTCGCACCAGCCACTGAGTAATTAGACAAATGAGGCCAAGTGGCTCCCAATCAGAGAGGGCTTCGGTCCACACTGACAGGCTCCCCTCTCTGGGTGTCCGCCCCTCCTTTCCTCCTCTCAGACTGCCCCTTCAGCTAGCTGATGCCATTGTCCCAGGTCCACTCTTGGAAGTGACTGTGGTCTTGACCCCCACCCCCAAGAGCTGAGCTAGTCTCGGAATGTGTGTGGCAGCTCCTACTCTCCAGGAGGAGCAGGGCGGAGGGCAGGGTCGAACACATTGCCAAGAATCTAGCAGTGTTTGCAACAAAAGCAAGGGCTCCTCCTGGCAAGACGTCCGAGGAACTTTCTTGATCATAAGTGGTGTCTCTTAAGCTCTTTAATTACAGAGGATTAAGCAGGAAGTGGAGTGCAGGACTAAAGGAATAATGGCAAAAGGGAGGCCAAGCAGAAAAACCCAATTTCCTTCCTAGAAGGAGGAAAATCCTCCATTTATTTAAATGAACTGCAGAGAAAAGGATGAAGTGTGGCATTTTTCCCTAGCTCAGAGTTCAATGGGATTTTAAAGAACTGTGTATCTCCTTAGCTAGACATAAGGCTGGGTCTTTAGCTCATCTGCAGAAAAAGGGCCGTGTGTTTCATTAAGATGCAGGCATATGCTTCCCGTTCAAATGGCTGGCTGAGCCAGTGCCTGCCTCCCTCTTCTCCACGTGGGCTTCTGCCTCGCCTAGCTCACATCTCACATTCAGCACCACCAGTTACCTAGAAATGGCATGCAAAATTGCAAAATAGAAAAGCAGTGGGCCATGAGGCTCCATCAGTTCTGCCTGGAGTCGCAGCAGCATCCTTGACTTGTGTGGTTCATAGCTGGATGGGGAGAGGCACTCACAGGAAGCCTGGGGGCCCAGTCACCTATCAGAAGTGGCTGTGTGGATGCCTGCTTGCAGCGTACCGCGGTGTAACTGGGACAAACCTAACCATGAGTCGAGTTAAAATCAGGCTATAGAGAGTGAGGGGGAACAAGGACATGCCCCGGTGGCAGATAAATAGTCATAGTGGCTATTGTCCAGTACACAGTGGCTGTGGGACTTGAAGGAGCTGTGTTGGTAGAATCCTAGTCACATCTTGTACTTACTAACTATCCATATTTATAGTATCTGTCCTGCGGTCCTTTTTGTGTGACATGGTACCCAGAAACCAGGTCAAGGCATTATGTAGCTTTATCATCAGCATTGTCTTTGGAAAATAATAGTCTGCCAAGGCCCAGAGGAAGGCAGGGAAAGGGAGCAAGCTGTGGGTAGAACAGGAATTGAGTCCTCTGTGCACTCAATGGGGAAAGTGAGACTCCAAGAAGCTAGACCATGGGGGGTAGAAGCCAGGAGAAAACAGGGGGTCCTAGAGATAAGTCTGGCCCAGCCTTACCACCCACAGCTACAGCGACATGGGGCCAAGTGTGTCCCTAGCAGTATTAACTGTCAACTTGATTCAGCCTAGAATCACCCAAATAAAGAGTCTCG
>CABHPP010123781.1:0-23824 GCA_902168425.1 Peromyscus attwateri
AAAAAAAAAAGTGGTCTAGTGACATTGGAAAACAGTATCCTCTTTCCTCTAAAATATAAACATATTGGATGCAACAGTTTAACTTTGATGTATATTCCCTCAAAGTTTTATGGTGGGATACCTAAGAGATTTTTTAATGAGTAGATGTATTTCACTCTAATTTACTAAATCTAAAAGGTGTAAATATTATCACTAGTCATCAGTGCATAAATGAATGAGCAAAATATGACATATACATAAAATAAAATAAAATTCATGCCTTACTAGTGAGAAAATGCTGAGATATATCATCAAATGGAAGAAATTTAAGAATGATGCTTAAGATGAAATGTGCCAGTCAGGAAAATAAAGATATTCTATGTCATTTACATGAATCACTCAGACTTCCAATGCAGGAATGGAAAGAAAAGTAGTGATAAAATTCTCACATGACTGCTATTATAGTTCATTGCTTTTAAATGCAACAATGTTTATTATTATTTCATTGTGTTGAGTGGGATAGAAAGAATTCTATGTTGTTTTTGTGTCTCTGAAAAATACCATATTAAACTTGTAAGCAATGGTATTAAAATCAAAATTATTTATTTCAGAAATAGGTTTTCAGGTTGTTGATCTTTTAGAAATTGAACATTCATATTCATGATGTTACAAATTGGGTCTTTAAGAAAGATGATCCAAACTGAAATAAAAGAATATAGATTATATAGAGAATATAATTAGAGAAAATGCTATATTTTTCAGACTTTTGGTAGCTAGGACAAATACCTGAAAGAAACAATATAAGAGAAAAAATATATATTTTGTTTAATAATTTCTGCAGTTTTCTGTCACAATCATTTAACTCTGTTGCCTTTAGGCCTTCTGCAAGTCAGAATATATTGAAGGAGGGATAATGTAAAGGAAAATCATTCAAATAATGCAAGCTAAAAAAAAGATGCAATACAGAAAGGCAACAATGATGAGTGATATCATTTGAAAGTACACCCCCAGAAATCTGCTTCTTCCAATATTGCCCCATGTATTTCATTCAAACACCACTCCAAAATAAAATGCAAGTTATGAATCTGTCATAGAAGCAATCAAATGATTAGGTCCTAGTACTTGGGATCAAGTAGCATTTCAAAGACTGGATTTACCAGCAATGGATCAGGACATTTATATACAGTCCTTCATGACATATTTCATACCCAGATCTCAACAGAAGCCAAAGAATAATATAGATTATATGACCATATTTAAATTTTAAGTGCTTTAGGAAAAATCTATAAAAACAGCATAGTATTATAGGGCAAAAAAACTACAAAATTTCTATGACCCTCTGGAGATTTCTAGTAAAGTTAACTCAAATAAAATGATTATTTCCAAATTACAATCATTTTAAAATTATCATTTGTGAAATAAATATGTTTGATTTATGACACATTTATTCCAAGAAGAAATTACTGATACTTGGGATTCAGTAAGTTTTATTTATATTCTAGACTGTCATTAAATTGTTTTTACTAGGGCTTGGACAGTAGGTAGAGTTTTCTTTCCCAGCTGCCAGTTCCAGGTAGCCACACAGAGGCTTATATTAATTACAAATGCTCAAATGTTGGGCTTTTAGCTCTGGCTTGTTACAAGCTAGCTATTGCAACTTAAATTAACCCATCACTATTAATTTGTGTATTGCCACATGGCTTGTGGCTTTACATGTCCTCTAGCATGTCTTTTTCCCTCTGTATCTCCTGACAACTCCACTGACTCCACCCTTCTTCTGCCCAGCATTCTCATTTTGGCACCCTTCCTATACTTCCTGCATTGTCACCGGCCAGTCAGTTATTTATTAACCAAGGATAATAATATATATTAACAGTGTACAGAAGGATTATTACACAGCATTTCCCCCTTATTGTCTAATTAAAAAGGAATGTTGTAACCTTAACATAGTAAAACCATATATAACAAAACAATTATTAAGTAAGAATTACAGTTAAAATATTCAGTCTTTTTGTATTTGGCAAATTCAGGGAAAATGCTCTATTATTTATCTTATTTTTATGACTCTAAATTTTTATACCTAATTTACCTTATATCATAACTAAAGAAAACTTTAATTGTGACTATCTAGTCTTCAACTCTATCAAAGATGTCAGGAATTTGGAAGGACTGCCCTACCTTATGTTGGCAAATTCATCAGTCACTTTCTTTTGTGTCCTGCTTGTCCAATTTGGACAGCATACTGTCAGCAGTTGAGACAAGGGCAGTTTCTTGCCCAGTGGCTACCTTTTGTCACCAAGAAAGTAAACTCTATATGGAGTTCCTTCAGTGCCCATCATCTTTTATGAAGTAAATTGGTGCTGTAAAATGTCTGCCAGAAGCAGACATGTCTCATTGTCATAAAAAAAAAAAAACCTGTATGCTATTAAAATATCTTAAATGCCATATTCTGTAGATCTCTAAAGTGTTTCAAGAGTACATGTCTATCATAAATATATCTGTGTTTGACATTGAAAACATATCTAACGTGACTACAAGTTTGATTGTAATAGGTGATTAACTATTAACTCACATTTCTTTATTTTCCTAAATAGTTTGTAATAAATTTCAAGGACTAGAAATTTACATTACATTGTCAAATGAGCTGTCTAGGTGCAATACCTTGAACAAAAGTAAAACCATAGCTACAGTAGGCTCTACCAAAAAATAACCTTAAATTTGTATCAATGTACAAAAATGTCTTAAACAAAAGTAGAAACATATATACAGTATAACAAAAAAATCCTCAAATTTGTATCAATATATAAAAAATCCATACCAATGTAAAATATTTAAGACTAATAGTAATTGTTTTGATTTAAAAGTAGATTCAATAATCTACCATTTTTCCTCATCATTTCTATATCTTATCTTCTTTTCTTCCTTTAGAAAGAGCTATCTGAATTTAATTCTTTTATTTAGTGTTTTTCCTGACTATAACCAAAAACAATTGGTTGCCAACCCTCCTAAACAATGACAAACATTTATAATCCATTGTAATGAACTTCCCTATACCTCATCATATGGGATGCATATGATGTGTGCATCATTCTCTAGACTACTTCCTGTTGTTTGGGGGCACTGGGAATCTTCGGTGGAACCTTGAGAAAATCAGGATAATTGTTAGGTCTTGGTTGGAGTATTTTGTGAAGATGTATCATCTCAATCAGCAGCCTTGAAGCTATTCTGGATGACGGATCACCTGGGCCATCTGTTGCCATTGGTTTCTGGTTTCCTTGCTCTGAAAATACATAAAATTTTAAAGGTAACATACATATCTGCATTAATACAAGTATAGACTATTGTACACAAGTCAATAAAAGATGATTGTTATGTGTTTGAACATACATCATGTGTCTTGTACTTCTTCTAGGCTTATTTCTGAATGTCTATAGTCAGGACTTCAGGAATTCTTCCTCAATCAAACCTGGTCATCTTTAACTTTGAATGAAGTCACAGCCTCTCATTTTTAGTGGAATAAAAGTGCAACATCTTTCCAAAAATGATCTATCTTTTAACTTAAAATTTGATATCAAGATATTTTTTAAATATGTATGTTGGTTAAATATATCAGCTTTCATAATCCAGTGTCCCTTATCAACCACTGCTCCTTCCTCGTCTGTCAAAAAGTTCAAAGACAACACAATAACATACAGTATTCAGACTCTCTGTGTAATTTCTATCTTTACATGACTTTTATATTACTTTGCTGTCTTTTAAAGAACTTTATTATTTTAAAATTATATTTTTCAATCTAAGACTGTATATACTCTTCCACTTTTCTCCCAAGACTGTAGTGGTATTTTATTTGTACTGAAATGTGATTTTATTTGTATGTTAATAAATAAAGTTGGCTAGGGGTCAGAGCTATTAGCAAAGCCATAGCGAAAGCTGGGCGGTGGTGGTGCACGCCTTTAATCCCAGCACTTGGTAGGCAGAGTTAGGTAGATCTCTGTGTGGTCAAGGATACAGCCAGCATTGGAGACACACGCCTTTAATCTCAGTACCAACCATAGAAGACCTGGAGTGACCTACAGACAGGCAGTGATGAGATGGTCATGTGGTTGGGTTTACAACCAATGAGAAGGCAGAACAGAAAGTCCATTTAAAGAGAAACACACAGGAAGTAGGTCTCTCTTGGCTGTAGAGGATCGCTGGAGCAGGAAGGGTAAGGCTCTTAGCTCTGACCTCCTGGCTTTCTTCTCTGAATCGGCTCTGTGTTTCTTATTCAGTGAGACAGTTGGTTACTTCTACACAAGACTTTGTACATTTTTGAACACATTGTAACTGTTGAGAGGTTTTCTCCATCGGACTCTATCTTTATTGCAATATATAATCCTTTTCTGTCTGCATGAGAAAAGCTCCAAATCCACCATGCAACACGGTGGTGTAGCTTTTGCTGGCAGCTTAAGCCTACAGGTAGTGGTTGAGAGAAGCCTGTCTGTACTGTGGTCACTGTGAGATACTATAGACACCCACCATGCAGCTTAAATCATGGCAGTTAGTGGGTGGCTCCATCTCACAGGCAGCTGACAGGAGACAGATCTCTTCATCGTGGCTTGCATGAAACTGAGACTAGGAAACTGTGTTTCTCTCTCTTTCTGTGTGTTTAGAAGCATTTTTTAAGCTCTCTCAGGTTTTATGTGGAAATTCTTGCCAAACATTCTTGTGCCTTTTATAGGTGGGGTTTTGTTTTTCACCTGACAGTCCCAAGTAACCACATAGAGGCTTATATTAATTGTAAATGTTCAATCAATAACTCAGGCATTTTGTAACTAGCTCTTACAACTCAAATTAACCCATTTCTATTAATCTATGTATTGCCATGTGGCTTGTGAATTTAACTGTCCTCCACCATGTCTTACTCTCTCTGTGTCTCCTGATGACTCCACTGGCTCTGCTTTTCTTCCTCCCACCATTCTCAGTTTGGCTGTCCTGCCTATAATTCCTGCCTGGTAATTGGCCAATCAGTTCTTTGTTAACCAATGAGAGTAATATATACTCACAGTATACCGAAGGGTTATTCCATAGTATCAAACTTTGTAGCTAAAGAAAAAAAAACAGGAAATGGTAAGAAAAGTCTTGCCCACAACATATTAGAATTACTGTGCATATTTTTAGAATTCAAATTTAGGTGGTTACAGCTCACTTCCTTATTCTACTATAAGAAGCTTTTCACATGGTGTTTGACTAATGCCCAGAATTTGTCAACAATCAGTATGGTTTCCTTTTATAAGTTGAATGTTTTCCAGTCATTTGCAACCTAAGCAGGTTCTTTATAATTTTTTTCTTACTCACCTCATTTATGTTCATTTTTACTAATGTGAGTCACAGGTGAGATATCCATTCTGAAAGCTGCTTGCAGCATCATTACATTTTATTCATTCTTGACATGTTTCAAAGAGTATGGGTTGCATCAGCTAAACAAATACCATGTTGAATTCTATACATTAATATTTATTTGAACTAAACCGACAGGATCCCTTTGTACCCTGGTGTACATTCATCACTCTCTGTTATAAAAGGATCAAAAGCAATTTACTAACAGTTGAAACATGTTAATATGCTTCTGAACTTCAGCAACTCCATAGGAAAAATAATGAACATAAAGAAAATTGTTATTTTCATTACTAAGAGATAGTGCTCTTTTGAAAGTATACAGTGGTGACAAAAAAAGTCTATTACAATATCAGCAGGGTATAGACCTAATATTTTATAGAGTTATTACTGGAGCTACCAAGAAAGAAAGAGCCCCTATAGGCATCTATTATTCTTGAAGCATTATGAAATTGTAGATTTAGCCAAAATACTAATATCACCAAAGCAGTCTTTATTATACCCTTTATTTCTACTAAAATGAACTATAATTTTATTTTTAAACTAAAAAAAAGATTCTCCATGTGGTAGAAAAAATATCTATATTTATTTCTACTTTATAGAAATAAAACAGTTAAGGAACTTGAGATTTTTTCTTACCACAATTTTACTAAGTATAGTTAGGTTGGCTTTGATCATTTTTTCCACAATATTACATTTCAGATATTATAATAGGTTGTGTCATTATTTAGATTATTTTAACATTAATAATTTTCAGAGTATCACATGAGTCAAATTAATATGATGTCCCCTTCTGGATGATGCTGTGAGTCTCGGAGTGAAAGGCAGAACTAAAGATGAGAAAAAATTAAAATAAAGCAAACATGCAAAAAAGTATAATCCACTTTCTTCTCTAGCTTCAAGTAGAAACCTCAATGATGAGAAACTCTAAGGAGTGGATGGAACTTGGTCGTTATGACATTTAATAAAGAACCAAGGAATCTGTAATGAAGTAGCAGAGGAGGTCTTGGCTTCCTTGAAGCAAACATCATGCAAGGAAATTGACAGGAGGAAAACTGTAAGGGCTTGTTTGAAGGTTAGTTACATCTTAATGCCAGCTTCCTCTCATGCTCATGACCAACTCCAGTAATAACCTCAGGACTGTTCCCTTTGTATATGTAATATTCTCATTTGGGTCACACAATAGAAGTTTTAAAAGGCTCCTTATGACAGTCGTGGAATTTCCTTTGGCCTCTGCTCAACATGATTATTTTTAACCAGTTTATATTGAAGTACAATATTTTTATCCCCTTAACAATATAAAGGGTGCCCACTTGAGTATTTTGGCTTTTGTATATGATGATCCACTGGTTCCATGACTTTCTTTTTTTTTTTAGGTTTTTCGAGACAGGGTTTCTCTGGGTAGCTTTGCGCCTTTCCTGGATCTCACTCTGTAGACCAGGCTGGCCTCGAACTCACAAAGATCCGCCTGCCTCTGCCTCCCAAGTGCTGGGATTAAAGGCGTGCGCCACCACCGCCCAGCGGTTCCATGACTTTCTAACAACCAAAAATTTAACTGTAAGGATGAACCAACTTTCCTATCATTGAATTTTCATGCTCACAGTGTGTAGATGATATTAAAAGCAACATGTCTATATTTAATGGAAACATCTATTGGTTAGATCAATTATTTCTATGTCTGTTTGCTTAAGGTAGATTTTCTGAATTCTTACTTAACTCCTGACAGTTGATCTGAGATCAGACAGTATGTAATGCAAAAGTGTCTGTAGTTTTCTGATGCCAATCTGTCTCATTGTTCTTCCATCTCTTTAGTGGGGGTACTGATGCCACTCCTAGATGCAAACTTCATTAATAGACTTAGAATAGATGTGCTGGCCAAAATAAATAATGAATGGGGTCGATCAAGTCAGTAAGTGCCTTGGTAATAAGAAATTTAAATGAAGCAGGTAAAATATTCATATATTAATGAGGTAGTGGCTACAATTGTAAAACAAACAAAGAAAGAGCAACAACCAAAAATTAACAATTGTGAAATTGTAAAGCTATCTGGAGAATAATATGCTGAGCTCTGAAGAGGTAGCTCAGTTGGGTGAGTTTTTACCTAGAATCTAAGATGCTTTTAATTTTATCTTCAGTAGAAGGTCAAGGCAACGTGTGTTTACATATCAAATTTAACCACATCTAGGGCAACATGAGTCCCCAACTGAAGTAAATATAGAGAAAATAATTTTGAACTTGTATCTTTCTTTTTTTATATGATATAAAATAAAAACCATCATCAAACCAGACAAACCAACCCAAAAGAAGCAAAAGAGCTCCAAGAGTGGGCAGACGAATCAGAGATCCACTCATTCATACACTCAGGAGTTTCATAAAAATAACTTATCTGAAAGCTTTGATATATACGCAGGGGACCTAGTGCAAACCTGTGTAGGCCCAGTGCTTGCTGCATCAGTCTCTGTGAATTCATATGCACCTTGCTAAGTTGATTCAGAGACCCTTGTTATCCAAGTGCTCTTCATACCCTCTGGTTGCTACACTCTGTCTGTCTCTTCTGTGGGGTTCTATGAGATAAGAGGGGAGGAATTTGATGGATATAAACCATTTAGAGCTGTTTTCCAAGGACCTGTTCTTCATAAAATCTAGCTGTAGGTCTCTGCATTGTTTCCATCTGCTGCTGGATGACGACTCTCTAATGATGACTGAATAAGGCACTGATCTATGAGTATAGTGGAATATCACTAGAAATCATCTTATTGATACGTTTCTTTAATTTTATACCAGTAGTTTTCTGTTTTACCCTTGGTCTCTGGGCTCTCTAGTCTCTTGTTCATGATTACCCAAGCAGTGTGAGATATGGGTTCCATCTAGTGGAGTGATCCTTAAGTCAAATCAGACATTGGTTGGTTATTCACATAAATCTTATGCCACCATAACCCTAGTATATCTTACAGGCAGAATATATTGTAGGTCAAAGGATTTGTGGCTGGATTAGTGTTTACACTTCTCTTTTGGTAGCCTAAAAATTGCTTTTTCTTACCAAAGACATGATTATTTACATAAATGAAATTTTTCCTTCATATATTACATTAGTCACAAAAATATTTATCCAAATAATTGATTTAAATGATATTAATCTATAGTCACTTATCTACATACTTACGTTGAAAAGGATTAGTTTCCATGCACAATGCTGACTTGAAAAAAATCTAGTCCTATCATTTTTATCTAGACTTTAATGTATAGAATTCTGTAGATGAATTTCTAAAATGTCTTATTATATAAAAAAACACAGAGCCAAATACAGCGCTCAAAGCCTTAGATCAGAGAAATAGGGAAAGCCACCAGCCAACCTTACCTCACCAACTCTGCAGCTTCACAATGTGTGTTACTTCCTGTCTATCCATGCCTTTATTGCCTTACTGATCTGCCCTCTCATTGGCTCTCCTAGCCCAGCTACATCACTTCCTCTTCCTACACAGCTTGTCACTTTTGGTTTATCTGTACAAACCTCCAGGTCTCTATGGTTGGTATTGGGATTAAAGGCATGTGTCATGATGCTTGGCCCTGTTCCCTAGTGTGGCCTTGAACATACAGAGACCCTGCCTGCTAAGTGATAGGATTAAGGGTGTGTGCTACCTGACTTCTTGTTTACTTAAAATGGCTGGCCTTTCCCCCGATCTCCAGGCAAGCTTTATTTATTAACATACAAATAAAATATCTCCACATTTCAGCACAAATAAAATATCTCCACAGAATTCATCATAAAGTTCAGTCACTTATTACTTCTTATTGGTTTAGTGATTATTTAAAACTTCTGGGGATCATTTTTTTGGAGAGAAACTTGTAAATTACTGGCAATTAGAATCAGCATAATGTGTTTCTATTAAAGATCTTAGAATACATATCATTCACAAAATCATGAAATTGTCATATTTGATAAACTTTCTGTTGTATATGACTGTTAATTGTTTCAATAACACAATACTTCATTTCTAGTAGGAAAACAATAGAGTCCTACAGGAACTTTTATTGCATGTCCCAATTTTCAGTAAATGCAACTGTTGAGTGGTAGTATATCCTTGTGGACTTTTCTTTCCTTTTTTCATAAAATATCAAGCTAAAGAATTCCCTCTTTGAAAACAGTATGCTGTAAAATTTTGTCTGATATTGTATATGTTTCTTTCATTAGGAGGTGATTTGGAGTTCTACAGTGGGTTGTAATAACAAATAATTTCCCTTAAGATGATGCCACACTATATTAGGGATTTTAGAGCACTAATCTCCATAGGTCTAAAATGATTCATCTATCATGTTACAATTTGAGGAACGTTTGTCTTACTGTGTCCTTTGCCTTACAGAATCTTCTGTTTCAGGACGTCCCAGTTTTAATTGTTGCTCTCAGTGACTGAGCTACTAGTGTTATATTTAGAAAGTAGTCTCCTGTGCCAGTGCATTCAAGACTACTTCCTACTTTCTCTTCTATCAGGTTCAGTATAATAATAAGATGATCATGTTTTGTTTTTTTTCTTCAATTTGTTTATATGGTGTATTACATTGACAGATTTTCATATGTTGAACCATCCTTGCATCTGTGAAATGAAGCCTACTTGATCATGGTGGATAATTTCTACGATGTGTTCTTGGATTCAGTTTGCTAGCATTTTATTGAGTATTTTTGCATTAATGTTCATGAGGGAGATTGGTCTGTAATTATCTTTCTTTGTTGGATCTTTGTGTGTGGTTTGGGTATCAGGGTAACTGTAGCCTCATTAAAAGAATTTCGTGAATTTCTTTCTGTTTCTATTGTGTGGAACAATTTGAATAGCATTGTATTAGCTCTTTTTTGAAATTCTGGTAGAATTCTGCACTGAAACCATCTGGTCCTGGGTCTATTTAAATTGTGTATCTGGCCTTGATTTAATTTTGGTATGTGGTACCTATCCAGAAAATTATGTATTTCTTTTAGATTTTCCAATTTTATGGAGTACAGTTTTTTGAAGTATGACCTGCTGATTCTCTGTATTTCCTCATTATCTGTTGTAATGTCTCTCTTTTTATTTCTGATTTTATTAATTTGGATGCTCTCTCTGCCTTTTGGTTGGTTTGGCTAAGAGCTTTTCTATCTTGTTTATTTTCTCAAAGAACCAACTCTTTGTTTCATTAATTCTTTGTATTGTTCTATTTGTTTCTATTTTACTGATTTTTAGCTCTCAATTTGATTATTTCCTGGCATCTATTCCTCTTGAGTGAGTTTGCTTCTTTTTGTTCTAGAGATTTTAAGTGTGCTGTTAAGTCACTAGTGTGAGATTTCTCCAACTTTTTATGTGGGCATTTGGTGCAATGAATTTTCATATAAGCACTGCTTTCATAGTGTCCCATAAGTTTGGGTATGGAGTACATTCATTATCATTGAATTCTAGGAAGTCTTTAATTTATTTTTCTTTTACCCATTGGTGATTTATTTGAGCATTATTCAGTTTCCATGTGATTGTAGGCTTTCTGTAATTTTTGTTGTTGAAATCTATCTTTAAGGCATGGTGGTCTGATAAAATAGAGGAGGTTATTCTAATTTTTTTGTATCTGTTGAGATTTGCTTTGTGACAGTATGGTTGATTTTGGAGACTATTCCATGGGGTGCTGAGGAGAAGGTATATTCTTTTTTTGTTAGGGTGGTATGTTCTATAGATATCTATTAAGTCCATTTGAGTCATAATATCTGTTAGGTCACTTATTTCTCAGTTAAGTGTGGATCTGGCAGATCTGTCCAATGGTGAGAGTGGGGTGTTGAAGTCTCCCACTATTAATGTGTGGGGTTTGATGTGTGATTTAAACTTTAGTAATGTTTCTTTTACATATGTTGGTGCCCTTGTATTTTGGGCATGAATGTTCAGAATTGAGACTTCATTTTGGTGGATTTTTCCTGTGATGAATATGTAACGTCCTTCCTGATCTCTTCTGACTGATTTTAATTTGAAGTCTATTTAGTTAGATATTAGGATAGCTGCATCAGCATTCTTCTTAAGTCCATTTGATTGGAAGGTCTTTTCCCAGCCTTTTACTCTGAGGTAGTGTCTGTCTTTGAGGATGATGTGTGTTTCTTGTATGCAGCAAAAGGATGGATCCTGATTTCATATCCATTCTGTTAGCCTGTGTCTTTTTATAAGGGAACTGTGTCCATTGATATTAAGAGATATTAATGACCAGTGATTGTCCATTCCTGTTTTCTTTTGGTGGTAGTGTGTGTGTGTTTCCCTTCTTTGGTATTTACTACTGTGGGATTATCTATTGCCTGTGTTTTCGAGGGTGTATCTGACTTCCTTAGGTTGGAGTTTTCCTTCTAGTGCTTTCTGTAGGGCTGGATTTGTGGATAGGTATTGTTTAAATCTGGTTTTGTCTTGGAATGTCTTTTATACTATGTCTATGGTGATTGAAAGTTGTGCTGGGCATAGAAAGTAGTTTAGACTGGCATCTGTGGTCTCTTAGTGTCTGTATTATATCTGTCCAGGACCATCTATCTGTCTTTCAGAGTCTTCATTGAGAAGTCAAGTGTTTTTCTGATGGGTCTGTCTTTATAAGTCACTTGGCCTTTTTCCTTTGCTGTTCTTAATATTCTTTCTTTATTCTGTATCTTTAGTGGTTTAATTATTATGTGGCAAGGGGACTGTTTTGGGTGGTCTGGTCTATTTGGTATTCTATAAGCTTCTTGTATCTTCATAGGTATTTCCTTCTTTAAGTTGGGAAAGTTTTCTTCCATGATTTTGTTGAATATATTTTCTGTGCCTTTGGGTTGGTATTCTTCTCCTTCTTCTATCCCTACTATTCTTAGGTTTGGCCTTTTCATGGTGTCCTAGAATTCCTAGACGTTTTGTGTTATGGCATTTTTGGCTTTTTTGTTTTCTTTGACTGACAGATTTCCTCTATTGTATCCTCTACACCAGAAATTGTCTTCCATCTCTTGTATTCTGTCGGTCATGCTTGCATCTGTAATTCCTGTTTGTTTACTCAGATTTTCTATTTCCACTATTCCTTTGATTTGTGTCCTTTTCATTGTTTCTATTTCACTTTTCAGGTGATGAACTGTTTCCTTCACATGTTTAATTGTTTTTCCATGGTTTTCTTTAAGGGATTTATTAATTTCTTCCAATTTTTTGTTTGCAGTTTCCTCAATTCTTTAAGGGAATTTTAGTTTCCTCTTTAAAGACCTCTATCATCTTCATAATGTTATTTTTAAGGTTTCTTTCTTCTGCTTATATGTAGTGATGTTCAGGTCTTGCTGTTGTAGAACCACTAGGTTCTGGTGAGGCCATATTTTTCTTTATGTTGTTGTGTATTTTGCATTGGTGTCTACCCATGTCTTCCTTCAATAGGTGCAAGAAATGCCTCTGAGCAAGCTGCTCTTGGTCCATCTGTGCTTGCTGTGTCTGTGTCTCAGGGTGCCACTGTGGGTCCAATCTTTGCTCTTGGTCTTATTTGGACCTGGCAGATTCTGTGTCTCAGGGAGGTGCACTTGGTCCTATCAAGGACCTTGGTTCAATAATAGCTGTCAGTTTCTGTGTCACAGAAAGCTGCTTTTGGTCCAATGAGAGCTCTTGGTCCAGTGAGAGCTGGTAGATTCTGTTTCTCGGGAAGCCTCCTTTAGTCCAATGAGATCTGGGGGGTTCTGTGTCTCAGGAAGCCACTGGGGTCGCAGGGGTATGAGTAGGTTAGGGATAGGGCATGGGTCTTGTAGATTGCAGGGTCTGATGGGGGGGTTGGTGGGGAAACAGCCCCTGGGAATCTTCCCTGCTGGGGCAGCAATCTACATTAGAGTTTTAATTGAGCTGTGTAGCCAGAAATTTTCCTGTGTCCTGCCTGGCCCTCAGCAGCTTATAAAATAATCACTCAAGAGGCTTAATACATTAATTACAAACTGTTTGGTCTATGGTTCAGGCTTCTTACTAGCTAGCTCTTACATTTTAAATTAACCAATTTCTATTAATCTATGTATTGCCACATGTCTCATGGCTTTTCCTCTGTTGCATTTCATCTTGCTTCTCAGGGCAGCTCTCAGCATTTCCTCTGACTCCACCTTCCTTCTCTCTGTACCTCTCTTGTATTCCCCACCTGGCTGTATCCTGTCTTACCATACGCCCAAACAGCTGCTTTATTAACCAATGGCAGCAACACATATTCAAAGCATACAGAAAGACCATCCAACAGCAGTTATATAGGTACAATACCTTAAATAAGAAGAGAAACATATATATATATATATATGCTTATATATGCTTATATATATATATATTATAAGAAAAATATCTTTAAATTTGTATCAATATATAAAATCTATACCAATGTAAATTATTTGAGACTAGTAGATGATTTAGTTCAAAAGTAGACTCAATGATCTATCCTTTTATCCCATCATTTCTATACATTATCTTCCTTTTTTTCTCTTTAGGAAAGGATCCCTGAATCTAATCTCTGCTCAGCTTTTCCCCTTACCATGACCAAAACCAACTTACAACCAACCCCCCCCAATTATGATAATCATTTATAATCCAATGGATGACCAAAATCTACCCCCTGCCTCTTAAGAATGTGGAGTTTGTGTTTTCTAAATTGCTTCCTGTTATCTGAGTGCAATGACATATTTAGGGGTCCCCGAGAAAATTGGGATAATGATCAAGTCCTTGGGAAGCTAGTTGTGTTATTTGTTGTTCAGTCTCTATGTAATGAGAAAGCGCTGGGCTTAGCTAAAGTCCTGGCTGGATTAGGATGTGACACTGGACCATTTCATTTAGCAGTTTTGAAGTTGTTTTGGATGCAGAATTTTGAGGAAATTGCAACAGAGGAATTCTGGGAGGCAGTATCACTGGGGTTACTTGTCATTTTTGGCATCTGGGCCTTTTTTTCTGAAAGCACATGAACTTTTTAAAGAATATATAGATATAGATATAGATATAGATATAGATATAGATATAGATGCACATTAGCACAAGTATGGAATGTGTCATGTGTCCAAGTAAGCTAAAGATGATTTTCTGCTTTCTATTTTAGCACCCCCACCCATTGCAACTCCTGTTGCAGGCCAGCAGGCAAGACTCATGAAAGCAGGCCTTCCTACTTCATTATTTTTAAACTATGTATTTTTCTATGGTGGTCTATACTCATTTTTTTCTTTATCCTGCATCTAAGCACACTTTAAGAATTTTATATCTGTTTAGAGGTTTTCTCAGTCTGGACCTCATCTTATTACGCACATGTAACATTATCTGACCATGGGAGACAAACCTTAAACAGCCAGGCTACCGCACAGAGTGATGCTGGTGAATGGCTCCCCCTACTCTTTGGTTCTGTGACAATCTAGCCTCTTGTAGGCAGGCACTGGTCCAGAAGACATATTTACCTGCAATAGCTCTGGGAGTTTGTGTCCACATATGGCAAGCATTTGTAACCAGTGAGGGTTTCTCAAATGCTCAGCTGCACAGCAGAGCTTCATAGAAGAGCCATACCTCTGTAACCAAGCCTGTTCAAGATACCATGGTACCTAGGAAGCCTTCTTGGGACTTATGTGGATTGCCAAGCCTTCACATTGGATGTCATATGTAATTGAACATTCTCACCAAGATTTCCAGCCCAAAATAATGAAGTTCCACCTATACTTCCTGCCTAGCTATTGGGCATTTAGCTCCTTAGTAAACCAATTAAAAGTTGCCTTGGCAAAGACACATCTTCAAAGTGTACAAAAAGATTATTCCCTCCACCCCTCCCCACTGGCCCCCACTTCCCCTCTCCTCCAGGTCTACTTCCTTTTCTGTCACTCATTAGAAAAGAGTAGGCTCTCAACAGACAACAAGTAAACATGACTAAATGGAATATAATAAAATGAATCAAAAACTATCAAATCAAAGTTGCACATGCCAACAAAACAGCAAGAAAAGAGTCCCAAGAGCAGGCACAAGAGTCAGAGATATCCTTCTTTTCACAGTCAAGAATCCAGTAAAAATTCTAAGCTAATAGTTATACTATATACACAGAAGGCCTGGTGCAGACCCATGTAGGTCACGTGCTTCTGGCATTGAGAAGTTTTCAGTCAAAGAGGGAAAATGATAAGAGCACCATTTCTATAGAATGGATTAAGCAATTAGGTGAGCAATCAATGTAATCAGTGGTTCTCAACCCTCCTAAAATGTTATAACCTTTAGTAAAGTTCCTCATGTTATGGTGACCCCCAAACATGAAATTATTTTCTTTGTAACTTCATAAATTTAATTTTGCTGTTATACATCATATATAATAGCACACACACACACACACATGTGTATATATATATATATATATATATATATATATATATATATATATATATATATAGCCAGGCTTGGTGTCTCACAGTCATAACCCCAGTAGTCCAGAAAACTAAGGAAGATAGGAAGATAATCACTGTGAGTCTGAGGGCAGCAAGCGCTACATAGAGAAGTAAACTGTTTCACAGAGGCAAACAAAATTTTTGAATTCTAAAATTTACCTTTTTATTATCTTTGCTAATTCTAGTGCTACTTGAAATTAGAAAGCCATATTCTCTACGTTTCACGCATTTATTACAACATCTTCTCTCTTGTCTTATGATTTTACACTAGGGCCTTACTTCAGAAAACATGTTTACATGGTTTGCTTAACCAAGATTAAAAACAAGCAAAACATGTTATTTAACC
The DNA here is from genome assembly GCA_902168425.1 of Peromyscus attwateri. NCBI lineage: Eukaryota > Metazoa > Chordata > Mammalia > Rodentia > Cricetidae > Peromyscus > Peromyscus attwateri. The sequence continues at coordinate 16,056 of CABHPP010123781.1, forward strand.
TAAATTTTACAATTCTTTTCAATAATCTCAATTTTAGGTTTTTCAAATTTTTGGTGTTATATGATGGAAATTTTTCATCTGTCCTTGCTTAAAAGCATGTAGCAACTTATCTCCCACATTTTTTAACTCATGAAGTACCCTCAAATTTATATATATATGTGTGTGTGTATATACATATATGTATATATATGAATGTTTTTATTATGAAGAGTAAAATTAAATGACTGTAGATAAGGGAAGATATGCAACAGTTTATATATATATAGTATCTTGGTCAGAATAGCCATTGTTTGAGTACTTAAAATATTTCAATATTCATCTAATTTAAGATATGTATACTGAACAACTTGAAATAGAAGTATATTTTCAAATAAATGTGCAGTGCCAATTTATAATAAGTGCTGTGTACTACTCAAAGTGCTCATAAATATTTTTAGCTAACATTGTTTTCAAAATGTGATAAATACTAAAATTATACCAATACCCATTGCCTCTTAGATGGTATTCCATACCAATACAATATGATCTCCATTATAATAACCTACTTTATGAAGATTAAATGCTTTTGCAATTCAAACATGGTAAAATTGGCTTAAAGCAAAATCAAACAGTAGTTTGCTGGTTCAGGATTTGAATAGTGGAATGAGAAATCTCTCTTATATTGCTATTGTGCCCTGGTCAGCTAAGAAGTAATTGCTTTTTATAAGGCAAATTTGCTTTTACTTTTCTAAGGTAATGAAATGAACCTGAAACATTTCCTTTGAAATCAAAGTCACTATCCCTGAAATGTCACCAGACAAATTCCATCATATAGTTTCAGCAAACACATAATGAGAAAGTTGGGCTAGGTGTTGATTGACAGAATTCTATTAGAAAGCCTTCTCACACATTCATCCATAATTATCTGTGTTGTAAATCAATACTGATTGGCATGAGGAAAAACAAAATCATATGTATATTATGGAGGAAAAACCCTCAAGCAAAAGCAAACTTATGTGTTAAGATGTATGATCCAGTTAACATTTACTAAAAGTCCTTAGCAGCAGATATACATGCAAATACTACACATATAAAATAATTAAATATCTCTACTTGTTTATATAAAAGCAACAATAATAAAAGCTTCAAAAAATTCAGTGTATTTATTCCTCTTAATTGTATTCTCAGGTTGTTTGAAAGTAATCACCAATAAATACAGCATTCACCTAAACTGTAAGTTCTAAGAGAGAATATTTGTAGAGGTTTCACTGAGGGTGTTCTGTGGTACATTATTTCTGATGCATAGTTTATTCCCAGCAATATAACAAAAAAAGCTATTTTTAGCACAAATATATGTTGTAGATGAGACATTTTAGATATGTGCTTTACCTAAACACTCCTGTGAATTAGTTTCTAGGTAATATCTATTTGCTTAATATTTCTCAACAATCATATATTGATTGTAATAATTCTACTAATGTAATTTTGAAGAGGTTGTTTTAATTTGGAAATCTTTCCAGCTTATGATTTTGAAAGTTCCTCATTGCCAGAGAATAAAAAATAACTGCACACACAAATTTTAAGGGATAAACAGAAAGTTTTCCTTGGAATTTGCAAAACTCACACCATCAAAAACTTTTAGAGAAACACATGATCTTAATACTAACACATCTGTGGAGGAAATACAGAAACAACACTGGCTATAATGGCAACAAAAAATGATTGTGAACAATGCAAATTTCTTTTCAGCTAGCATCAAACTATGAGTACAGCTACACTCAATGTCATTTTTACAGTGTCCATTAACCAGTGTTGTAGAAAACTGAAGCCATATGTTCCAAGTACATTCTTGGGACAGCTGGTTACTCCCTTTCTTCAGGTTCTGCCTGGTGTCAGGAACTGATATTTAGAAAATGTTTTTCTTTATTGTTTTAATTCACATCTCATTATTCAAATTATCATCTACATTTTCACCCACTTCAAAACCAAGCATATCTTTCTTTAACTCACCCAGTAGCTAAGTGTACAATCCCATGATCTTTTGCTGTAAAACTTTGGTATCACTGATTATACCTGAAGTTCTAAACATGTTGTTCAGTAACAGAAATAACACACACATATGAACTCTGGGGTGCTTGGAAGAATTGATCCTCACAAAATTTGCACCTAATTCTCCCATTATAATACCAATTTATTCTTCAAAAAGTATGGTAGCTTTGAATAAGAAGTTATATAAACAAAATTACTGTCGGAAAAAAATTACATATAAATCATACACTGTGACACAAATTCTGTGGCAGAACAGTGGAGCTAAACCCATAGTCATTGAATCTGTCACTCACTATGTTCGTTTAAAACATTAGCTGTTAATTTTTCTGCGTGAGGTTTCTAAATATTTTCAAAATAGTTCTTAGGCTTTTTTCAGATGATTTTATTTTACTATATGTGGATGAATGTTTTTCTTGCATATGTGTATGTGAACCATGTGTGCCAGGAGCATGGAGAGGCTGAAAGAAAATGTTTGAGCCTCTAAACCTGAGTTACTTTTGGTTGTGAGGCACCATGTCAGTGCTAAGAACTGAACTCAGATATTCTACAAGAGCAACAGGAGCTTTGAGGTGCTGAACAATCTCTTCAGACTCAAATTTTTCCAAATAAATTACCTATTTTATTGTACTGAATTATTAGCTACAAATATGTCATTACATACTGACATATTATTGGAAAAGTTTGTGATTAAGCTGATGAAATGAACACAAATTGAATGGACTGTAAGTGAACTCTACAGAAATTTTAAAGGATAGGTATTTTAATATATATTATATACTCATATATATATTTAATATATATTATATACTGATATACCCTTTTAACTTGAATGTGGTAACCAAATTTATTTCCAGTAATAAATGGAAACATGTATTGTTCAAGTACTTTTCATTGTTTATATGAAATTTCCATGAAAAAATAGTACCAATTGCATAACAGTTAACCTAAAAATTTGATATTAAATTTAATCTAAAATTTCATAAAAAGAAAAGTGCTAAATAATGGACTTAAATACATATGCTTTTCTTTCTAAAATGAATTAGACTTCTTTTTCTAGACAGTTCTGAGTTACTTTTTCAGGTCAATCGCATCTCTTAGCCCTGTGATTCATATTAACAAAAGGAAAACTCACACAGCATGTTGCATGCTTTATTCCAAAGGTCATTTTGTGCTGTATAAAAGTGTTTCTATGTATGTTCAAGCAAATTGCTGAAAGGAATGTTTCATTTAAAACTCTTGTGTCTCAATTTTATTCCCAAATGAGATCAGTCAGTAATACTGTCCAATGTGTTGATCTTAATTCTGCCTTACCAAGCTGATATTTAAAACACAAAGGTGGTTAGACCACCTGCAAGGATGAAAGCAAAGTGAAAGTCAGTGTAGTTCTGATTGTAATTCCCAATCCATTGCACCATGCTCTTAGTGTATAAGAGGCTTTGTGACGATCAATTAACCACTATGAAGTCCTCCTGACATATCCAGGGTTGCATTGACTGAAGAAGGAAAGAAATCATTAGCTTAAAGTATATCATTGAGAGAAGAAACAGATTCCTATGCCCTGAAAGTACTTTCTATCATCTTCATGGGGTACCTTGTATGAAAAATGTAACTTAAAATCATAGTTATATCACATTATATTTTTCTGTAAGTCTTTATGTACAGTCTTAGTCTGTATTGGGTTTTTTGTTGTTGTTGCTGTTGTTGTTTTTTGAATCAGGGTTTCTCTGTGTAACTTTGGAGCCTGGAACTCCTTCTGTAGACCAGGCTGGCCTCGAACTCACAGAGATCCTCTGCCTCCCACATGCTGAGATTAAAGACCAGCACCACACTGCTCAGTATGTATTATTATAGGAACTAAATAGATATACTAAAGCTCAACTTAGGTAGATAATATTCATGCAACTTTCAAACCTTATATTTTTGAAAAATTTACTAAAAATGGACATTTTTTAAATTAGAAATAGAAAAATTATAACAATTTTAAAAGCCTCATAGAAACTTTACTTAAATGCATTGTAGAAAATGATCTACACTATCTACACACACACACACATGCCACACCATTAGACATACATATGTCCATATATATATATATATATGTCCATATATATATATATATATATATATATATATATATATATATGTGTGTGTGTGTGTGTGTGTGTGTATCTCAAGAATTACTGGTATTTTTAAAAGTTGTAGTTATTTTTATCATAAATACCTATTTGCAACAAAACAAATGAAATATAGTGAGTAGCAATTTTTCTTAATTCTTATGAATTAATAATTATGATCTTTATGAAAACATGATGACTTTATTAAATGTCATTTTATTATAATGATTTGAAACAACTCCAAAGAAACAGATTAACTCTAATTCCAGAGCTAAAGATGATTTCTGTAGCATTTTTAACAAGTTATTATTTAAATGTATTCAGGTATGATTAAATTACTGTGTATTTTGAAATGATGATAATTCAGTATAAAATATAGATGCTCCTCAGTTTAAGATGGACTTATACACATCATGAGGTGAATGTATCATAAGTCAAAAATTTCTTTTCATTCACATAACCTTTCATTGTATCTTAGCAATACACTCTCAATAGAGAATACACCGAGTTCCAACTTACTGCCCCTTCCTGATGTAAGCAAATGTCATACTACCTACCACTATCTAGGTAATGAGACATTTAAAAAGCAAGATCTACTGAGTTCATATTGGTTCCATTTTATTGTAAGACTAAGAGAGGTTCAAATCATTCTGAAGTCAAAGGCTATGTATATATACCATGAAGACTAAGGTAAAAAATTGTGTTGATATATTAAAGAATAATTAAGTAATATTTTCTAGTTACCAATTTTACTAAGAGCCATTTCTCAATTCATTTGGTAGTTTTGATAATAATAAAGAATATATTGTATTTCAAATTTATTCAGAATAATTTGTTTTTTCCATCTTTTATTAACATTTTTTCTTTTAAAACAAAGTATATTGATATTTCAAATGAACCTTTGGAAACCATTTATTGTAGAACTAATACAAGGTGAGATGACACAATTCTATATCCCACATGCATATTTGTGTATATATTATCAACTGCCCCTGTGATCTGAGGAAAGCAGCAAAAGCAAGATTGTTGCTTTAGACTTTTGCAGACATTACAGAAGTGCATAGAGGGAGGAGACTCACTGTCAGCAATGTTAGTCATGAACATTCCTCTATTCTAGCTGCTAGCTTAACTTAGGGGTTCAGGTTAAGACTCATCATGTCCTCATGGCCCACTCAGGACTGCCATCTAAAATATATTGTTTGAGTGTACAGTGGGCACAGTTTATTATAGTCATTAAGAAGAAGATGGGAAGATGATCAAGGCTGGCCATCTCCTGTCACCAGGAAAAACTTCCAGATGAGAGAATGGGACACCAACCTAGCCACATAATCTGCAACCTACAATCTGTCCTGCTTAGGAGATGTGCTGAGATAAGGGAAGCACAGAGATTGTGGGAGTGGCCAACCAATGACTGGTCCAGGCTGTGACCCAGGATTATTGAGTCAAATCTGTAGATTTCTTTTTGTAGGATGGCTACTTATACTAAGTCTTTGATGAAGAAAACTGAAGCATATATCAGAAGATGGAAATACTTTTGTCCTTTTTCTCAATTATTGCTGCCTTCTAAGCCACAGCTGTCTGAATCAACAACTGCCACTCTTCAGCTACCAAGAGTGGTTAGGCTGCAAGGGTCTGTAGTCGGAGAGAATTCTGTTCCATCCAGCTCCAGCTATTGCAAAGCTATGGAGGGAACTTAGCTAAACCTCTGTGCCACTAAAGAACTCAAGATTCAAAGGTTAAGGTGGAATTCTACTCTTCAAAGAGGCTGAATATCAAGTAGCTCACTTTGTCTCCTTGCTGGCATCCTCCCAAAAGTCCTTGTGCTTCTCCTTGCCCTTCATTATAAATCTTTTTTCACCTGGCTTCTCCCTACCACTTCCTCTCAGCTACTTGCAGACACAGCCTCCTGACTGCAGGTGAATTTTATTTAATCAACACATCTTTGTACCATTAAACCAATGTTCCAGAGCATAAACAAAACTAACACACCTGGAAGTAATATTCTACAACAGAAGACTGTCATGCACATAGACAGGTGGGATAAACACAGAATAAATGACCATCTTACCAAAAGACATCTTCAGATACAATGCAGTAACCATCAAAATTCTGATGTAATTCCTTACAGAGCTTAAAAGGACAATTCTCCACTTCAGTTGAAAAAAAAGAAAAGCTATAAGAGCTATAAGAGCTAAAATAATCATGGACAATAAGAGAACTAATGGAGGTATTACCTTCCTTGCTTTCAAGTTGCACAACAGAGATATAGTTGTAAAAAAAAAGTAGGATAAAAATAGACAAGTAGATCTACTGAATCAAATTAGAGACACAGATATGTACCAAAACACAAATGGTCGCCTGATTTTTAATAAAGAATCCAGAAAGACACATGGGCAGAAAAAGACATCATGTTCAAAAAATGGTGCTGGTCAAACTGGATGTTTGCATGGAATAGAAGACAAATAGATGCATATTTATTACCCTTCATAAAACTAAAGACCAAATGGTTAAAAAACTCAATGTAAAGCCAGATACATTGAACATGATAGAAGAAAAATTGAGGAATAACCTTGAATGAATTGGGATATGAGACAATTTTCTGAACACAACATCCTTAGTGAAGGCACTAAGATCAATAATTGATAAATGGGACCTCACAAAACTAAGCAGCTATAGTAAGACAGAGGTCACCATCATTCAGACAAAGCTGCACTCTACAGAATGGGAAAAGATTTTTTTATTAACTTCACATCTGATAGAGGACTAGTACTCAAAATATATAAAGAATTCAAGAAACTAGATATCAACAAATCAAATAATTCAATTAAGATATGGAGTACAGTTCTGAACAGAAAATTCTCAATAGGGGAATCTCAAATGGCTGAGAAAAAATTAAATAAATCAACAACATCCTTAGCCATTAGGGAAAAAGAAATCAAAACTACTTCAAGATTCCATCTTACATCTGCCAAAAATGGCTAAAATTACTAACACAAATAATAGCTCATTCTAGGAAGAATGTTGATTAAGTGGAACACTCCTCCATTGCTGATGGGAATGCAAACTTGTATAGCCACTGTGAAAATCAATATAGCAATTCCTCAGAAAATTGGAAATTGATCTACTTCAAGACCCAGGTATACAACTTTTGGCACTCTACTTTACTACAAGGAGACTTATTCAACTATGTTTATTGTGGTCTTATTTATACTAGTCACAAACTGGATACAATCTGGATGTACCTCAACTGAAGAATGTATAAACAAAAATTGGTACATTTACACAATGGAGTACTACTCCAGTGTTTTTTTCCAAAAATGACATCAGGTAATTCAAAGACAAGTAGATGTAACTAGAAAAAAAAATCATTTGAGTGAGTTAATGTAGATGTAACCGACCGCCTTATTAAATAAGAAACACAGAGCCAATGTAAAGGTGAAAGCCCAAGAGGTCAGAGCTAGAAGCCTTACCCGCTTTCTGCCAGCTAGCTTCTCCCGCCAAGAGAGCTCTCCGAAAAAGGGGAGGTATTTCCTGTGCGTTCCTCTTATAAAGAGTTCTGGTTCTTCCTTCTCATTGGTTATAAACCTAACTACGTGGCTGTCTCATCACGGCCTCTCTGTACAGACC
>CABHPP010123781.1:23924-58040 GCA_902168425.1 Peromyscus attwateri
GAACCAGAACTCTTTATAAGAGTTCTGGTTCTTCCTTCTCATTGGTTATAAACCTAACTACGTGGCTGTCTCATCACGGCCTCTCTGTACAGACCTCCCAAGTTTTCTATGGTTGGTATTGAGATTAAGGGCGTGTGCCTCCAATGCTGGCTGTATCCTTGAACACACAGAGATCTACCTAGTTCTGCTTACTAAGTGCTGGGATTAAAGGTGTGCACCACCACCGCCCTGGCTTTCCCTATGGCTTGCTAATAGCTCTGACCCCTAGGCAACTTATTAATATTTATTAACATACAAATAAAATCACATTTCAGTACAAATAGAATACCACTATAAGTTAACACAGACCCATGAAGGCAAACATGATATATATTCACTTATAAGTGAATATTAGCTGTTAAGTAAATGATAACCATGGTACAATCTGTAGACCCAGTTAGGTTTTGTAAATAAGTGTCTATCTCCTGGAAAGATGAAATAAAATAAAATTTCAGGATAGAAAGGGGACTGCTGGGGATGGAAGTGAGAGGGATAAGATTAGGTGAGGTTTGGGATGAAAGGATAGAGTATGGTGAGATATGGTTGGAACCGGCAGGCATTTGAAAAGTGTTTGGACCCAACAACTCTTAGTGGCCAAACGAATAGAAACACATGAACTGTGAACCAATGGCTGAGGGGCCCCCAACTGGATCAGGCCCTTTGAATGGGTGAGACAGTTGATTGGCTTGATCTGTTTAGGAGGCATACAGGCAGTTGGACCGGGCCCTGTGCTCAGTACATGAATTGACTATTTGAAACCTGGGGCTTAGTAGAGACCCTAGGCTCAGCCTGGGAGGAGGGGACTAGACCTGCCTGGGCTGAGTTCACCAGGTCGATCTCAATCCTCGGGGGAGTCTTTGCCCTTGAGGAGATGGAAATGGGGGGTGGACGGGGGGGGGGGGGGGGGGCGGGGCAGGGGGAGGGAGAAAGGGGGAGAATCTATGGCTGATATGTAAAGTTGAATTATATTGTAAAAAAAAAAAAAAAAAACAAAAAAAAAAAAAAGAAAAGTGTTTGGAAACCTAGTGCAGTGAAAACTTTCTGGAATCTATAAAGTTGATCCAAATGAGGATTCCTAGTTATCTGGGATATGGAGTCTCAACTGGTCATCTCTTGTAGCTAGATAGGTTTCCAGTGGCAAATCTAGGTTGCATGCAGTTGAGGTTGTTAGCCATGAGAGCCCCACAGAAATCCCCAAGCAATTGTGGCTAATGGTAAGATGAAGGTTGTTCTCAGCAAACTGACGGCAGGGCCCCAATTGCTGAAGAAAATATCCACACAGCTCATTGAACATAGAGAAGTAGAATTAATACCTACATGGAGCCTTCCTCCCTATATTCTAGTCTCTTTGGTGAAGGAAGATACTCATCAGGCTTTCAAAAGAGAGATGTGAACACCAGCCCAGCCACAAAATCTTTAACTTACATTCTGTCATCTATGTAAAGTATGCTAGGGCTATAGAGGTGCAGAACTTGTGGAAGTAGTCAACCAATGTCTGTGTCTTAGGGTTTCTATTGTTATGAAGAGACACCATGACCCTGGCAGCTCTTATAAAGTATAACTTTTAATTGGGGCTGGTGCTGTGGGATGTCCTGAATGTTGTGAATAAATAAAACGCTGATTGGCCAGTAGCCAGGCAGGAAGTATAGGATAGGTGGGACAAACAGAGAGGAGAGGCTGGGAGGTGGAAGTCTGGAGGAGGCGCCAGGCTGCTGTCCAGGGAGCATCATGTAAAGACAGCAGGAAAAGCCACGGAACACGTGGTGACATATAGATTAACAGAAATGAGCTGTGTATAAGAGTAAGAGCTAGACAATGTAGGTCTGAGCAAATGGCCCAGCAGTTTAATTAATATAAATTTCTGAGTGATTATTTTATAAGTGGTTGTGGGGTCCGTGGGGCTGGATAGGACTGGAGAAAACTCCAGCTACAGGGCTGGCTTCCTACTCCAGTGGTTTAGTCTATTATCTTCATGGTGGCATGCAGGCAGACACGGTACTGGAGAAGGGCAGAGAGTTTTACATTTTGATCCTCATTCAACAAAAGCTACTAGGTATCACACTGGGTGTCGCTTGAGTGTGTATCTTCAGGGACACACTTCCTCCAACAAGTCCTCACCAACTCCAACAAGGCCACATCTCCTAATCATGCCACTCCCTATGGGCCAAGCATTCAAACATCTGAGTCTAAGGAGGCCATGCAAATTCAAACCACTATAATATGGTTTGATATAAGGCCCCCACAAGAAGGAACTCATACCTGACACTATATTAGCAACCAAGAACCAGAGACTAGATAGCTGAAAGACCTAAGGTAAAATCAAACTAGACTGGTAAAAAAAATGAATAAATAAATAAATTAAATGATTCCAAATGATGTTCTGCTAAATTCAAAAGCCAGTGCCTTATCCAGTCTCATCAGAGAGGCTTCTTCCACCAGCAAATGAGAACAGGTTCAGAGACCCACAGCCAGACATTATGTGGAGAGAGTCTAATTTGGAAGTCTTCATCAAATCCTTCCCTGGAGAGCTCAGGGAATCCCAAAGAAGAGGGGACAGAATGTTCCTTAGAGTCAGAAGGGATGAAGGACACAAGGCCCCTTGAATCAACTAACAAAGGCAAATATGAACTCACAGAGACTGAAGCAGCAAGCTCAGTACCTACATGGGTGTATAGCAGGTCCTCTGCATATACATTATAAATATTAGCTTAATATTTTAATTGAACTCTGCATTATGCAAACAAATGTGTTTTTGACCCTTTTGTTTGCTCTTAGGACTCTTTTCCTTTTATTTGTTTATGTCCAATGTCTTTATGAAAGTTTTTGCTTTATCTTACACTTTATTTCGTCGTGTTTGGTCATTATCTTTTAGAAGCCTGTTCTTTTCTAGTGAAATACAGAAGGGGAGTGGATCCAGAGTAGAGAGGAAGTGGGAAAGAACTGGAGGGGGGAAGGAGGGTAAATTATATTCAGCATATTATATGAGAAAATAATCTTTTCAATAAAAAAATAATTATAGATATATTGGCCTAAAATTCTTCAGGCTTTATTAATGTTGTAATTATTTTTTCATCAATCAAAGAAGAATAGCATTAGGAGTTATTCTTAAAAAACATAAACATAAATGGTAGTGCAGCATTGTAATCTCAGCTAAATGGAAGGCTAAAGGAAAGGTACTTTCAGTTGAAATACTGCTTGGGCTATAGAGTGAGTTCAGGAAAAGCATTGGCAACTTAGACCCTCTCTCAGGAAAAGCAAAATGAAGACCGGGGATATAGCTCAAAGGGTCAGTTCTCATCTCATCTGTCATCCTATATTCAATATTAACTTTGAAATTAATACAATAGAAACAAAGTAATTTAAAAAATAAGATCAGTTTATTGTACTTAACTAACAAAAGATGCATAATAGAACTTGCTGATGGGAGCTATTTAAACACGTAACAAGTCCAAACTTTATACATCTTAGTACAAAGCCTTAGATCACACAATCCTTTCTCTTCTCATTTCATTGTTGGTCCTGACTACAAAGGAATATCCTACTCAGATAGGCTTTTTATTCTGGCTTACTGTGACCAGTTTTTCTGTGTTTCAATGATGCAGATTCTTCCTGTATGTTAAAAGCTACTTTGCTTATTTAAAATATGTACTGGGTCTCTGATTCCTATTCCTTCTTTTAGGCTCTTTTCCTTATGTTGTTTTGCTTTGTCAAACCTTGATGTGATGGCTTTTGTTTTATCTTTTTAATATTTTATTTTGTTCTGTTTCATTGTTATCTCTTAGAAGCCTGTTCTTTTCTAATGAGAGACAGAAAGGGAGTAGATTTAGATGGGAGGAGAGATGGGGAGAAATGGGAAATAATTGAGTGAGGGGGAACTATAATCAGGATACATTGTCTGAGAAAAGAGTCTATTCTGAATAAAAGGAAAAAATAAATTTAAAAAAATGCTCGTGTTAGTTTTGTAATTTAAATTACATATATATTTGTGTTTCTGCATGTGAATGGATTACCCTCAGAGATCAGTTTATTGCTAAACAAAATTGCTAAACAAAACCAGAATCGTGTTTTCTCAATAACATTGCCCTTACTGTCACATTTAACCACTGCTTCTTCCTGCTTCCTCTCAATTGCCAGATTTTCTTTATTCCACTGAAAGTTATCATTTCTCTGGGAGTTTTTTTTTTTATTCTACTCTTATATGTATGTCTATTACATTACAAACACATCACCTTGATAAAAATACATTCATCAAAAGCAGAAAATTTTGTTCTGTTCAGAAACATTCAGTGAGCGGGGGACATAGTAGATACTCAGTAAAATTATTTGTAGAAACATTAATATTAAGAAATATATTTAGAGAAAAATATATTTTAATTTTTTAAATGAAAATTATACTCATGGAGTAATGATCCCTAAATGTATTATCACCAGAGTTGGAAGGCTGGCTCAGCTGTTAAGAGAAGGTACTGCTGTTACAGAGGACTTAAGTTTGGTTCCCAGCATAAATGTTGTGTAGTACACAATCTTCTGTAATTCCAGCTCCAGAAGATATGACCATCCTCTTCTGATCTCTGAGGGTAATCCATTCACATGCAGAAACACAAATATATATGTAATTTAAATTACAAAACTGATTTGGCGATATATTTTGATCATGTTTTACACTTCTTTTTCTTTCAGATCCTCCACACCTCCCTCCCCACCCAACTTTGTTATTTCTTTCTTTAAAAAGAAATAAAACAAAGAAAAACATAAAAAGCCTGTCAACACACACACACACACACACACACACACACACACACACACACACCAAATAGTCAAAAGACCAAATAAAGGAATTGCTAAACAAAACCAAAAGGATACCAGAAAGTCTGCAAAAATACCATTGAGTTTTATTAGTGTTGGGCCACAACTACTTGGAATTATGCCCGCCCTGGAATACATAGGGAAATACATTCCAAAGGGAAAACATATTTTCCCTTTGCTAGCAGGCGTCAGTTGCAGAGATCTTGTTAGTTAGTGGTAAGACCTCATGTTCACTTTCATGTTTCAATCCTAGGTTCCCATATGTCTTACCTTTGTGCAGGCTGTATGCTCCTACAGTCTCTATGAATTCATATGTGCATCAGTCCTGTGGTACCTGGAAGACACCATTTCTTTGTCATGATTCACCACCTCTAGCTCTTCTAATCTTTCTTCCTCCTCTTCAACATAGATCCTTGAGCCTGGACAGGAAAGGTTTGATGAAAATATACCATTTAAAATTGAGTACTGTAATGTTACACTCTAAGCACTGTACATTTTTTTTTATTTCTATAAACTCTCATATACTTCAAGAAGCTTCTATGATTTGGAATATAAGCAATGTTCTATGGGTATAGATATACATCATTAGGAATCATTTAATCACTATATTCCCTTAGGAGAATAATAGTAGTAGGTTTTCCACTAGGTCTATGACTTGTCTAGTCTCAAATTCTTGGCCATTTTAACAGATTCAGGTATGTATTCCACCTCGTGGAGTGGGCCTTAAATCCAAGCATAAAGTAATTGGTTGTCCCTGTAACATTTTTGCCACTATTGTACCAGAATATCTGTCAGTCAGGTAGTTGTTATAGGTCACAATGTTTGTAGTTGAGTGATATTGATGATTACTTTTCTTCTCTGATAGTGTTCAGAGTAGCTTCCAGTACCACAAATGCTACTCAGTAGGGGTGAAACTTCTAGTTAGGCACCATCTATCTGATGGCATAAGAAAGTGTTGTCATCAGCAATTGAGCCTTACCATCTTATTTATGGGTTTTCACTGGATCTCTTTGTCCAATGACTCAACAAGATGAAACGTACATCTGGTACTTGAGATTTTTACTCCGTGGCAAAAGTACTATCATAAATATTTGTTTCTTCTTAAATTTATTTCCAATCAGTAATAACTTCATCAATTTTCTGTTCCTTTAATTATTAAACAAAACAATCACCTTTTCCTGTATATTAAACAAATATTACAAGCCTACAAAGGATTATTCTCAAGTAATAGAAATAGCATGGTATTCTTGTGTATATAATCCGACCTGTGACATGTATTACTGACATCATGAAATGGCATTTTCTAACAATTGTAAGAGTTATCCAATAGAGTAACTGACCCTAGCTGTGTATTGAATTCATACTTATTATCTTCTTTTCATGATACAGGTAAAAGATCAAAATATCAATTCAACTATACTTAGTAGTTGAGTTGTACACAAATGGTCTCATTAATAATGGGAGCTGCTATATGATATCATTCTCAATGCTGTAAATATGTGTTGCTCTGATTGACTGATAAATAAAATGCTGATTGGCCAGTAGCCAGACAGGAAGTATTGGTGGGGCAAGCAGACGAGGAGAATTCTGGGAAGAGGAAGAATGAGTCAGGAATCGCCAGCCAGACACAGAGGAAGTAAAATGTGAAGGCAGAGCCGAGAAAAGGTACCAAGCCACGTGGCTAAACATAGATAAGAATTATAGGTTAATTTAGGTGTAAGAGCTAGTCAATAATAAGCCTGAGCTAATGGCCATAGAGTTCATAATTAATATTAAGCATCTGTATGTTTATTTGGCTCTGAGCAGCTGCAGGACCAGGCTGGAGAGATTTGTTCCAACCGCAGGGCCCAGGCAGGACCAAAGAAACTTCCAGCTATAGTTAGCACTAATCTCAAGGGAACTATAGTCACTCAATATTATTTGATGTTTCTATCTAATTCTATGATTAAATTAGCAAATTTAAAGATCTGATGGGTTTAATTTTTTTTATTCATTTATTTTTATGGAAAATATCCAGCTCTCTACTCTAAGCTTCTCATTACATTATATCCAAAGAAAACAATCATGTTTATATAGATTCTGCTGACTCAATAGTTATAAAGATGAATAGATATTCTCCTTCCCATAATTCAATGTTTAATTCATTATTTCTGGCTTAGAAGTTTATTAACAACACATGTCTACATTTTGTTCTGTCCTGCTGTGAATAGCTGTAGAAAAGACAACCTGCCTATTTAGAGCACTTTAAATTCAGCATTGTAGGGACAGGTAAATGAATACCTAGAATAACATAATTTTATAAATATATTTAATATATAAATTAGAAGTAGAAGAATGTTAACTCATGTTTTTTGTTTGTTTGTTTGTTTGTTTTACTTTTCTTATGAGGAGCTCAGACCAGCTTCCCTTGTTGGAATATGTTTTCCTTTTAGTCAATAGTAAAAGTCTCCAGTCATATATCATTATACCAGTCTTAAATTTCTTGTCAAGGAAATTAACAGAAAAACGTTAGAAGAAAAAAATATGATTAGGGAACATGGCAGTTAAGAGAACTTGCTGTGCAATCATGAGTACTGGACTTTAAATCTCAGCACCTATGTACTATGTTAGCCATCCAAACTCCACTTCTGAGGTAATCAGACATCATTTCTGGCCTCTGTATGCATGCACTCACATACAAGAATAATGTAATTTTATATAAGATATAGGTTGTTTCCAGGTTCTGGCTCTTAGGAAAAATGCTGCTATGAACATAGTTGAACAACTGTCCTTGTTGTATAGTTGAGCATCTTTTAGGTACATGACCAAGAATGGTTTTGCTAGGTCTTAACCCTCAACCAAAGAATGGATAAAGAGAATGTGGTGATTTACACAATGGAGGTTAAAAAAAAAAAAAAGATATCATGAAATTTGTAGGCAAATGTATGGAACTAGAAAAAAGTCATCTTGAGTGAGGTAACCCAGACCCAGAAATACAAACATGGTATGCACTCATTCATAGGTGGATATTAGACACAAAGCAAAGGACAACCAGGCTATAATCCACAAACCCAAAGAAGCTAGGAAACAAGGAGGACCCTAAGAGGGACATGCATGAATGGCCCCAGGAAGGGGAAATGGTTAAGATCTCATGGGTAAACTGGGAAAGGGATAGAGAGGAGGTGATGGGGATGGGAACACGAGGGATGGAGATGGCCCAGTTGGGGGAGGGACCGAGAGGGAGAGCAATGAAAGGGATATTTTGATGATGGAGCTATTATGTAGTTAGAGAGAAACCTGATGCTAGGGAAATCCACAAGCCCCCACAAGCATGATCCCAGCTAAAACACCTAGCAATGGCAGAGAAAGTGCTTGAATTAGCCTTCCCCTGAAGTCAGATGGGTGACTACCCTAATTGTCATCATAGAACCTACATCCAGTGACTGACAGAAGCAGATGCACAGATACATAGGCAAGCAGATGGCCTAGCTCCTGGAGTTCAGTTGAAGAGAAGGAGGAGGGATTATAGGAGCAAGGGGTGGGGGTCAAGATCATGATAGGGAAAACCGCAGAGACGGCTGACCCCAGCTAATGGGAGCTCATGGACTCTGGACTGACAGCTTGGGAGCCTGCATGAGACCAGCACTCTGAACATGGATGACAGCTGTGTGGCTTGATCTGGTAGTGGGACCAGGACTTATCCTGAGTATATGAAGTGTCTTTTTAGAGCCCATTCCCTATGGTGGGATGCCTTCCTCAGTCTTGATGCAGGAGAGAGGGGATTTGTCCTGCCCCAAATTGGTATGACAGTCTATGTTGACTACCCAAGGGAGGCCTTACCCCCTTTGAGGAGTGGATGGGTGATGGGGCAGAGGGGAGGTCAAGGGGAGCAGGAAAAGTAGAAGGAAGAGGAACTATGATTGGTATGTAAAAATAAAAAAAAACTTAAATAAAAAAATGTAAAAAAAATCTAAAGTGACTAAATAGCTCTATAATTTTATAGTACATATTTTCATTACTTATGATAAATTACCCCAGTATTTTGGCATTCTGCAAGTTTGGTTTCTACATATTTCTCTTTTCTTAGATAGTCACAAATTCTATGTGTCAAAGGAATTTCTGTTTCAATTCTCTTCTGTCTAAAAGAAGGACAGTACATTAACAAGATTAATAATTACACATAGTAGAAACAACAGCTTCATCAGTCAGAATGGCTAGTATACTTGATATATCATAAAACGATACTTATCAGTTAAAACATGTAAAAGTTTATTGGCTTTAAACCAACTTTAGTGTCATCAACATATCTAGACAATTTCTAAGCAGCTATCTCAATGAGCTCATCTGAATGTAATTTTGCATGTGAGAGCACAAAATGAATGGTATATTTTATTTTATTTTAGTTAATATGGTTACAGAGTAAACAAATAATAAGGCCAGACATCATTCACACACATTTTTTAATTATTTACATCAATGTAAAAAGTGCACCAGACCCATTCACTGTGAAAATGCTGAGCGTACTTTATTTTCCTTATTTAAAATTTTTGTCTAGCAGAGGGTACTTAAAGTCAGGACACTCTATAAATACCACTGAGATCTTTGGCAGCGTATTTTACAGAAAATCATAAATAACCCTCCAGCTGCGTATCAGAGACAATTATCCCGTGGCATGGACTCCATTGCTTTGATTTAGTGTGATCTTAGAAGCCAAATAAGCTCTTACCTGTCACACCTAACTGCCACCCTCTAACATGGTTGATATTTTCCTCTGGGTTCATTATGTTTACCTTTGTTTCTATTATTTTAATGCTTGTTTGGGTTTCAAATGTAGACACACAGGGCTTAGGGATTTTCTGTCTTCTCATGAATGGAAAAACATAAAAATATTATGGAGTTTTCTGAAAGTTTCCAATCTTATCACTTCCTGTGTTGGAAAGAAGGGTGGAGACTGAAAAGATATAAAAGTTTTACATATTGTTTCCATGATTTGATATCACTAAATAATGTTCCTTTAGAAACACTCTGCTTTTTCCTGCATTTTCATGTACAAAAGATAATTTCATAATTTAATCTCATGCCCATAGTTTATATTTATTTTTTTCAGCATTTAGTACACATAAATCTTAAAACAGCTCTAATTTCTAATATTTCTATCTAATTATAAGTCAGTTTCACTATGGATTTTGTGATGATAAAATAGTAAAGGAGAAGTTAATAAGATGAAGTTTCATGTGGATTTTAAATATTTACTTGTCTGTCATCCTATATTTTAACTCTGATTTTCCTAAGGAATCCAGACACAAGCCGTGCCTTTGAGTTCATTTTTGGTGCAAAATTTCTGAGATTATTTTTATGGATTTAATTTACATAAACAATTGACTTTTCAATTTTTAGGAAAAATGAATTTCTATTATCTGAAAGCAAAGTCATTGCATTGTTCTGATTTTAAAAGTAACAAGTAATATATTTAAGATTTTATATAATTTGGGTGACTTATTCAATCACTTTGCTCTATATACTTAGTAATTTATCACTATAAATTATCATAACATATATGTGAGTTTACACTCCTAGAATATCATTAAAATTGAGAAATATTAGTATCTCTCTCCTACTTATAATCTCTCAATCTCTTCCTTCCTTCCTGCATGATAGGGAGTCTAGTCTCGATAGTAAATATGGTGTATAAAAATTAAGTATTGCTTGAAATGTAGTGTGAAAGCTATTTCTTATCAATCTATGTTGTACTCATTGAATATACTATGTACTGAACTTAGTAACAAGTGTGTGACAATAGTCATTTTCATTCTTTGCTCTTCAGAGACCTTGATGTGTCAAGAACATCTCCTTTTAGGTTTAAATGAAGACTAAGTCAGAGGATGACCAAAGAGTTATAACTTCTTAGAAAGGAAGTTTTTCTTCTAGGACCATTTGAGGATATTTTTGGAGATGTTTCCTGTGCCTAGACTGAGTTTCAATGAATTGGTAAGGTTTCACCAACATAATACAGTTTTAGGTACACATAAGAGAATGGCAACAATATAAAACAGGTAGTAAGAATGATTACGTGTTTACAGACTGTTATAGGTTTTGTTAAATTTATATTTAAAATAGGATGGAATAATTTGATGGTTTCGTGAGGGGCAATAGAGGGTAGGGGATGGAGGATGAGAACAAGAGGCAACAGGATGGTTGTGCTGGGGTAGTGAGAGAGTGGGAGAGCAATGAAAGAGATATCTTTATAGAGATAGACATTATGGAGTAAGGGAGAAACCTAATGCTAGTGAAATTCCCAGAAATTCACAAGGACGACCCTAGATTAGACTACTAGCAATAGTGGAGAGGGTGCCTGAACTGGCCTACCCTGGTAATCAGACTGGTGAATACCCTGTCATCATAGAGCCTTTATCCAGTAACTGATGGAAGCAGTTGCAGAGATCCACAACCAAGCACCAGGCCAAGTTCCAGGTGTCAATCGATGAGAGGGAAGAGGGATTACATGAGCAAAAAGGGTCAAGATCACGATGAGGAAATCTACAGAGACAACTGAACAAGCACATAGGAACTCATGAACTTCAGACCAACATCTGTGGAACCTGCATGGGACTGTAGTAGACCCTCTGCATATGGGAGACAGTTGTGTAGCTGGGTCTGTTTGAGGTGTCCTGTGATCCGCATTTATCCCTGGTGCATGAGCTGGCTTTTTGGAGCCCATTACTTATGGTCAGACACCTTGCTCACCCTTGATGCAGGGGGGCAGGGGTTGATCCTGCCTCAACTGAATGTACCAGTCTTTGCTGTCCCCCCCAATGAGATGCCTTACCCTTTTGGAGGAGGGATGAAGTGCGGGATCTATGGTTGGTATATAAAATGAATAAAAATGTTTTTAAATAAAAATAAGTAAATAAATAAAATGCCAATACTTACCCAGTTCTACTTTTTAAATACTTTGAGAAAATTTTATATCTTCTATAATTCTACATTGTGTTTTTAGAAAACTATGTACCTTTCCATGTAAAATATTCAATATTTCGACCATATGTATTGAGAATGAAAATATTAAAACATGTTAAGTGGCTTCGGTGTTATCTGTAATCTTTTATCAGTATGATATAAGCCTCTATAATCTTGGATACACTTGTAAATATTGGTAAAATCCACAAACATATGCACAAATCTTACACTTTGGTCATCTGGATAGGCTTGATTAATAGATTTTTTTATGATAGAAAATTAAGTCTACTCTCTAACATTTTTCGGAACTTTTCTTATAAGAGTGCAAACAACTGTTTTACTCTTTTACAAATTGATGAAAATCTAGCTAATCATTATCTAATATCCAAAAACAGCAAAAGCAGAAGATGTATACCAGGGATAGAGTCCTGATACTCCTCTAGAAGGGTAGATATTCCTTTATTGATAATATCATAGATAAATATTTTTATCTAATATCTAATATCTAATATTTTTATTTCATTGGAAATTAATATGAAGCCTAAAAATACACATTTATATGATCACTAGAATGTAAGAGGAGAGTATTTTGATGTACTTTCCTATTCCACAAAACCAAAAATCAAAACAGGGAGGTTTTACAAGTGAAAATGAAGTATTGCCTTTCCTTGGGCTTGGCCTTTCAGTTTGCTGAAATGATGACCTAAATATCATAACTGATCCTTTTAACTGCCAGTTAAAAATACTCCCTTAAGCTCCACCTGGGGCTTGGCCGTGGATCTCTGCATCTGTTTCCATCAGTCACTGGATGAGAGTACTATCATGACAGTTAGGGTGTTCAGCCATCCAATCACCAAAGTAGGTCACCTCGGGCACCCTCTTGACCATTGCCAATAGTATACAGTGGAGTCATCTTTGTGTATTTCTGGGAACCTCTATAGCACTCTGCTTCTTCCTATTCCCGTGGAGTCTTCATTTATTATGGTATCTCTTTCCTTGTTCTCTCACTCTGTTCCTAGTCCAAATGGGATCTCCTGCTCGTCTAAGCTCTCTTTCCCCTAAACCTTGCCCTCCATTACCCACCCTCACCCTCACTGTGCTCATGTAGATCTCATCCATTTCTCGGTCATTGGGCAATCCCTGTGTCTTTCTTCGGGTCCTCTTTACTAGGTAGCCTCCCTGGAGTTGTGAGTTGCAGTCTGGTTATCCTTTGCTTTACATCTACTATCCACTTATGAGTGAGTACATACAATGTTTGTCTTTCTGAGTCTGGGTTACCTCACTCAGGATGATATTTTCTACTTCCATCCATTTGCCTGCAAACCTCATGATGTCACTGTTTATCTCTGCTGAGTAGTATTCCATTGTGTATATGTACCACATTTTCTTTATCCATTCTTTAGTTGAAGGGCATCTAGGTTGTTTCCAGGTTCTGGCTATTACAAATGATGCTGCTATGAACATAGTTGAGCATGTGTCCTTGTGGTATGATTGAGCATTCTTGGGTATATGCCCAAGAGTGGTATAGCTGGGTCTTGAGGGAGATTGATTCCTAATTTTCTAAGAAAGAGCCATATTGATGCAGAGATCCACGGCCAGGCCCCCAGGTGGAGCTCCAGGAGTCTAATCGACTAGAGAGAGGAAGCTTTTTATGACTAAGAGATATCGAGACCATGATTGCAAAAAGCACAGGGACAAATAGCCAAACTAGGGAAAACACATGAAATGTTAACCAATAGCTGAGGAGCACCTATGGAACTGAACTAGGCCCTCTGGATAAGTGAGACAGTTGATTAGCTTGAACTGTTTAGGGGGCCCCCAGTCAGTGGGACTGGGACCTGTCCTTGGTGCATGAGCCGGTTTTTGGGAACCTAGGGACTATGCTGAGACACTTTGCTCAGCCTTGATGCAGGGAGGAGGGGACCGGACCTGCCTCAACTGAATGTACTAGGCTGGTCTCACTCCCCAAGGGAGACCTTGCCTTGTAGGAGGTGGGAATGGGGGGGTTGATGGGGGGGAGGGCTGGGGGTTGGGAGGAGGGAGGACACAGGAATCCGTGGCTGATATGTAAAATGACTAGAAAATATCTCATATAAAATAAAATAAAAAAAAATACTCCCTTAATAAAGGGAGTGCAACTGTCTGTCTTTTCATTCTATGTTTGCTATGCACAGTACAAGCAGCTCAAGCTTGTCTCCAGAGGGGATTTTCTGTAGCTTTCGGAGTGTTGAATATATCAATGACTCCTTCAGATGATTTCTCTGTTACCTACATTGTGATCTCTATGTAAACATGCAGTGGAACATGTACTTGCAGGATGAACTTGAAAATGTTCAAGCCCCTCCATTATGGATGAATTCCTGGTAAGAGGATGTTTATATTCCAGGAGATATAACAAGAATGCAAACCTGCTTATCGCAGGCAGGTTACAAACAGAGGTGAGTAAGTCTTGCGTAGGCCATCTGAAGACATGTCTCACCTTACAAATTTCAATCCTGTGTCATATTTTACTTTTTTCTCACCACCCCTTTACACTGTTAACTAACAGATCTACTGAGAGAAGATAGTTTCAATTATGACAGTATTTTGGTATGTGCAGAAGGAAGTACTTAGATCTGGTCTGGCCTCAGGGGTCCCTGGGTCCAGCCTGGCCCAGCTGGTAAAGCCAAAGTCTTCTTCTATAGAGTTGTAGATCCTAGATCCAGCCTGGTCCTCTGATAAAGTAGAAGTCTTCTGATGTTGTAGACTGGGACATGGAGCCATGGGTGGGAATGTTGAGGGTCTCAAGAGGGTATGGAGTCTGGGGCTGTTGGGCAGGCTTTAAATGGGTTTATGTGCAGTGGGCCCTGTCTTCCCTGGGATTCCTAGGACCAGCCTGGTCTCCAATAAGGCTACTGAGGTTGTGAGCCTTAGTATGGAGCCCAGGGGAGGGCATCTGAGATCCAGTTCTTAATAAGACTCACTATTTGGGATTTAAAAAGGAGATGAGAGAAATGTATTTGATTCTTAGCAAGAAAATCCATAAGTTGTGAGAAAGTCCAACATTTTAAAAAACACAGTTGCAGTTAACTGTGTCAGCTACGTCTTTGTTTAGGAAACCAAATGTCTAAGAAATTAAACTAATGAATACAAAGTTTATTTTATCTTGGTTTTAGAAGCTTTAGTGAATGACCAAGCACTTGATCCTATTGCATTTGGACATTGCATAATGTCAGGGTAAAAGATTGGTGGATAAAATTATCAGCTCAAATTGGAAAGTGAAACAAGAAGCGCCAAAGACTAACGTCCCACACTACCCTCAAAGACAAGGGTTTTGTGACTTAAAGTGCTTTACTAGGTTCTTAATTACTCTATATATGACCAAGGCCATTTATAAAGAAAAAAATGTTCCAAATGTTTTTCTTGGTTCCAGAGGGTTAGGGTACATGTTGGGTTGGCCTTTTGAAACCTCCAAATGCATCATCAGTAACATACCTCTTCCAATGGGGCCAAGTTCTTAATCCTTCCCAAACAGTTCTACCAACTGATATTCAAGTATTCAAACATAAACATATGGGAATTATTTCATTCAAGTTGTAAAACTGTTGAACAGAATACAGTGTAGTACAAATTTTTAGTACCTGAGAATTATATATGAATTACTTGAAAGTAGATGAAATATAGTCAAAATGCTCATTTTCATTAAACATTTAAAGTCCTATGTTTAATAGAATATTTCAAGTAGAAAATGTAGAAAGAAATAGCACTGGTAGATAGCATCAGCTGCAGCATATTTGAGAATATTTGCAAGGTCAGGGAACTGCTCCTGTTGTTTGAATATTCATAATTGAACCACTGCCATGGTAAACCTCAACAAGAAATCATGATGGAAATTGAAGTCAAGTTATACAGCCTAAGATACCCAGAACTACGGTCTGGAAAAAAAGTGAAAGGTAATGTTTTAAACTGAAATATTCTTCCATTGAATGCATAATTTTATTGAGGAGGAATTATTAATATGTAGAGTGGTAATAAAATATGTCTAGGAGAAAATGGCTTATTTAGCTCCATGGTTTAATACACGTTAGTCTCAAAGGTATGGAAGGAAGTGCAACCTGCCTTCCAGTTAGAATGTCCAGATGTGACCTTCACAGATTTAATTCTTCTGAGGACCTGTCTTATATTTTTAAGTGCCTTCCTTGTCAGCACCACCTGTCTGTAGGCTGTTAGCCTCCAGAAAGTTCATCTCACTGACCAACTGGGGAAATCTAGAATTTTATTCATTGAAAAGAGTCATTTTTCCCCTGAAGGAACAATGGCAATCATGTCTGACCATTTATATTAATAATAGAAAAGGATTAACTATTTCTAATACTGAAGTGAATGATCATGTTTGGCAGTTTAATTCAAACAATGTTTTGAAAATGTCTATCATATATCAAGCTAATGAAAAAATAAGAAAACTGCAGATTGTGAATAGATGGTACATTAATTTACAGTAATATTTATTGAACTGTATTAAAATGAAGAACTGAAGAAAATAGGTAGTTTAAATACAACTGATGTTGAATAGAAACTAAAACTGGAGTGTAAATATCACTCAGGATTTTACTATTGTGTATGATATTGGGGTTGGATGGAATTTATAATGGGCATTAAGGAATTATTATTTCATCCAAAGAAGTTAGTCAACTACTTGATGCTGTTACTGAGACATGTAGTAAAACCAGATCCTGTTTTCATGATATTTGCAAACTAACAAGCAATATTTGTTATTTGAGAAGAAACAAGGGCTCTGTTGCTTCTGAGTGTCCAAAACTCACAAGAGAACTGATTATAGTGAGTACTCAAAGGAGAACACAACACAGAAGATGGTTTTGAGGGAACATTTGAAGTAACTTTTTAAAGTCTAAAACAAATTGAAGTTTTATAAACGTAGCTATGGGCAATTACAGACCACTGAAAAATGATAAGAAGTATTCCCCAGAGATTAGCCCCACAAATTGCCATCCGATCCCAAGATGTCTATCATAAAAAGTATATAAACAAGCAACACTAAAAGGAATTGACAGGTTGTGTTTATATATTTACTTTTAGATATTTATATACAAATATATAGAGAGATAGATGATTGATAGATAGATGATATATAGAAAGATAGACAGACAGTTGATAGGTAGACAGATGATGATAGATATATAGTTATATAGATACATAGATAGATACATAGCTACATAGATACATAGATCATAGGTAATAGAATAAGAGGTTCTATATTTGAAAGGGAACAGGAGTGGGGAGATTGAAAGGTACAGGAGAGAGAGGAGGGAACAGGAATATCATGTAATTAAATTTTAATTAAAATTTGAAAATACACACAAAAGTCATTGTTCACTGAAGCCATTGATTGCAAAATTTCAGAGATGAAGAAACTTCAAAACATGAGCTATTCAAAAAGAAATTCACATTTTTTCTCAATGAGATTAAAGAATCTCCATATATAATGTTATAAGATATATGTTACATATTTGTGTACTTGTGTGTATTAAGTATAGACAAATTTTCTATTCTTAGTTACTCAAATACCAAAAAAGTATAATTTTGTACCATTTACATAAATAATCTCTGTATAAATGGAGAGAGCAAGAAACCTCAATCCAAGGAAATACTGACTAGGCAGCAATTGAAGCATTGTTTGCCTTGAAATACTCTTCTGTCCCTTCTTGGTTCTAGAGGAAGAGTGAAAAGAACATTACATGTAAAATGCTGAGGAATTATTCTTCACACATCTCATTACTGATTCACGTTATGTTGGCAGGGTGTATAAATGGAGAGTTTAATAAAATGATAATTAATTATGGTGTTTATACATTTTGCACATATGATTATTTGCATTCCTACAAATATATTATATGTTTTCAGTTTGCATAGTAATGGTTTTAGATTTCTTATTGGCCAAGTTTTAAGGCTCACTCAAATGATTAGTAATTACATCTCTTGGAAGATAGACAATGTGGACATCTACCCTGAAGTATGCACAATATCCATGTAAATGTCACTTAACAAATATTGAACATTGTCATAAATGTCCATTGATGTCACTGTTATTTGGAAGCCATTGAAATATCTCAACTTTTAGATATAAACAATTGAGTAAAATTTGTAAATACTGATGTAACATCTGGCAGATCACAAACATTTGTAGCTTAGGAGTATAGACATTTCACACCCCACATCAGCACTGGTTTCTAATTATCTTATTGGAATAACTTGCTGGATTTGGATAATTTCCTCATGAGTCTGCACAGATAAGCCCTCTATTTTATGCCAGGTGAGAATGTTCCTTCTGCATCCTTCACTTAGCATACAATCTGCAAAACAAAATGTTTATTTCACCCTAAACTCGCAGTTCTTTTTGTCTGAATCAGTGATTTTTACCTTGCTCCATTTTCTGGAAAACTACCCTGGGCAGTGAACTGAGGCTCTGGTGGATCTCATGAGTTTGTATCTTATCAATGAAGATATCAGCACTCATCATTGTCTGATGGATGTTTTCAAAGTGCTGACTGTGTATATTTTGTCTTTGTTTTACAATGCTTTGTTGTTGCAGTTATTTAGAAAAAGAGGCAACCTGAATTGTTTTTATTTTATTTACAACACAGTGCCTCTCTAATTATTCAAAATTTATTTCAGAATAAATAAGGAAAACAAATGTTTTTCTCAAATTCTCCAAAAAAATTCTGTTTTTGTGAGTATTAGTGAGGGTAGTCTAGAGAAACATAACTTATAAAATTAATCTGCCTATATGGATATAGAAAGGGTATTTATAAGAGTTTGTTACTGGCTGTGGTCCCATAATCCAACATTGGCTATGTATGAAAGAAAGTCCAAAAATCTAGTCGTTTCTCAGTTCGTGGGGTTAGCTGTCTCAGCTGGTCTTCAGTATACACAGAATCCTAAATATTTAGGCTCTAATGCCAGTTAAAAAATGGACTTGCAAGGTGGTCGTGGCGCATGCCTTTAATCCCAGCACTCGGGAGGCAGAGCCAGGCCGATCTCTGTGAGTTCGAGGCCAGCCTGGGCTACAAAAGCGAGTTCCAGGAAAGGCGCAAAGCTACACAGAGAAACCCTGTCTCGGAAAAAAAAAAATGGACTTACTGGAAAGAAAGCAGGTCGAGAGTGAAATCATCCTTCTTCCAAGTCCTTATATAGGTTTCCTGCAGAAGGTGTGGCATAGTTTCGATCTGGACTATAGGTATTTTTTTTACATCAAAGATTCAGATTAGAAGTAGATCTTTCCACTTCAAATTAATCAAAAACCTCTCATAGTTGTGCCTCCATTTTTGGATTACAAATAATTCCAGATGTAGTCAAATTAACAATCAAGAACAGCTATCACAATCTCTGTCCATCATCATTTTATATCCTGTATACTCTATTTAGCACGTTACTTATATTATAAAATATTTTCAAGATTCTACCAAGCTCCCTTATCCCTGTTCTAATTAATATCCTGTATTTATTACCCTTATACAACATTGGAGTATTATTTCCCATGAATTATTTTTGTCAAAATTGAAAATTATTCAAGTTAGCCACATCAAACATATTCTCCTGTAATTTTAACCAACAATTATAGCTAAATTAAGATATAGCAAGACTGAAGCCGGGTGGTGGTGGCACATGCCTTTAATCCCAGTATTTAGGAGGCAGAGGCAAGAGGATCTCTGTGAGGCAAGTCCAGCCTGGTCTACAGAGTGATATCCAGGAAAGGCACCAAAAATACACAGAGAAACCCTGTCTCAAAAAACAAACAAACAAAAAGATATAACAAGACTGAAAAATATTCCACTATAAAAATAAACATACTCATGATATCTAAAACATTTGAGATATGTCTTTCCTACTTCAGTTGTTATTGTAATCTGATTTAGGTTATTTGTATTATAAACAATAAAATCTTATTTCTCATAATTTTGAAGACTTGGTCATCCTAGTTCAAAGCACTTGTAAGTGTTGCTACTTTTTTATTTACACACAACTCATTTCTAGTGCATTTTCCAGAAAGTCTAAGGGTTAAAAATCCTCTATTGAGTCTTCCATAAGAGAAATCCTTCTCCCTAGGAAAGTTGTATTTCCTAAACTGATTTTTGACAAAAACGGGCTTCCCAATATTGTCACCTTGATAATTAAGATTCCAAAATATGAATTTAGGGGCCTAGCATGAAAAGTCTATGAGCAATTATGAATTTGTAACCTATTTCAAACTATTGATATCATTTGTAGGTGTATTTTAAATCTAAACATGAAAAATATCAAATAGTATCTAATCCAAAAGCAAACACAGAATATTATTATACCATAGGCAAAAATTTCTAAAGCAGAACTTAAAGTCTGCAACTATAAAAAAGAAGCTGGATATATCATATAGATTTTAGAAATCAGAAATTAAAACTAATAGAAATTTTTAACAAAACAGAAAGTGAAGGAGAAATTGAGATTTACCTTAAGGTAGATTGAGTAATTGGGAAGGTAGAATTTAGAAAGAGATGGTTGTGGGGAGCATGGAGAGTTGAACAGCAACTCAGTTTTGACATAATGAATTGGACATAATTACTCAACAATGAGGAAGAGACATTGAATAGATAACTTGACATATGCATAGAGAATTTAGAAGTTATAGCTGAATGAGAGGCATGTTCTTGTGTGTGTTAAATCTCTTTAAAGACAGTTAATATTTATAATAACCAAAAAATAATTAAAAGAAAAAACTCAGAGATCAAATATTTTAAATTTAGTGTAGTATAATGGTAAGAGATAAATGAAAATAAAAGACCAAAGAAATGAGCAAACTGATCTTTCAAGGGAAGAGAAAATTTAATATGCTGTCAAGAATGATTAAATGTTGCTTTCTGCTAAATAGAATAAAGGCTGAGACAGTTTCTTTGTAATGGTCCTAAGAAACTACTGATTGGAAATCCTGAGTGAGAATAGAAAAAAGATTTAATAACGGTTCATGCAATCAGTTGTCATTAATGTATTGAGACAGTGCTTTTGTGGAGAGGTATGGAGATAAGTTATTTATTAGTTGGTTAGTTTTATCTGTAGTTAATCAGCATTGACAAAGGTTATACTTTCATGACAGAAATACAGTGAAAGAGAGGGTATCTCTAGGAATCAAAAAGTATTTGAAGAGAAATGAATATTGTCCTTGAACATAAAATTTAAGCATAGTGGCTAAGGAAGTAGAATTAGAAAAATAAATATGATATAACAAAAGTGTGGCAGAACTCGGAATAAGGAAGTGCTAAAACATGAGCTTAATGTTATGCTTATTAAAGGACTGAGAAAATATGTGATTGTTGTAAAAGAGTAAGCTGCATTGAGAAGAAATTGGTATTATCAACGTCCAGATACACCTGAATAATAGAACGATTAGGCAGAGTAAAACACTGTTTCACAGTAGATGAGTGTTAGCAGAGAAAAGTATGAGCAATGGAATTTTCATCTGTGATATGAAACCTGTGTGTTAAACAGTCAAAGTTCTTGGGGTTATATCTGACGAGAGTAAAATGGAGCCAGGATCGAGGAAGAAAGGAAGAGAGAGAGAGAGAGAGAGAGAGAGAGAGAGAGAGAGAGAGAGAGAAATGGAGTTGGGCCCAATATTTCTCACCTGTAATCCTAATACTCAGGAGCCATAAACTACACATCATGACTGAATTGCAAACCTCAATTAATTAATTAACAATGAATAAATATAATTAAGTATTAAAATAAGGATATGAAAATGGAAAAAAGCATCCCAGCACTGAAGGTTCTGTGGAAGGTGGCAATATTTAAAAGTTGTATTAAATCACTAAAGAACAGAAACATTGCAGACCAAAAAAATGTTAAATGATTGACTGGAAGCAGCATTCCTAAAGAAGAGAAAATGGAATTGTCTATGTCGAGACTGAAACTGAATGGAGACTGAATGGAAACACTACGGTTGGTTTCTCTTTATTTTGAGTGAATCAAAATGTGAAAGATGAAGGAACCAGTCAATTATGGAGGACAGAGTCCCTGAAAGGGACAGGCTGTGGAAAGCTTTCTTCTAAAGAGGTTCCTGAAGAGTTAGCATTTACCCTGAGAAAAATATCTCCAGGTGAAACATTAAGAGAAGAGAAGGATATTAAAGAGGAAAGTGTTAGAGATTAAGATATACATCTCCAAAATTCTCTTCGTTATATGTAAGAATTTTTTGAACCTGGAGCAGAGGACAGAATTTAAATATTAATACCAGAAAACTTGATCAAAAAACTTAAAGCATAGAAAAAAATATAACAAATTAGTACACAGTAGGAGTAATTGCATCTGTATTGTGCATTTCAAATACATTTTATAATGTTTATATACAGAGTAATGAATATGTAAGTGTGACTATATAGGGCTAGAGAACTTGATGTTATAACATGGGTATTTTAGTGCGTAGCACTTGAATGATTACATATAACTTTGAGATTAATATTTTACCAGGAAAATGTTTTGATAGTAATTTTGTTCTAATACTGTTTAAGATACCACAGTAATTACTAATACTGAAATATTTTATTACTAATGTGAAGGTCATCAGTAGCTCTAGTATAGTATTGACACATGTCCTTATATTCACATTGAAGAATAAGAGCACAGGCTTTGAAAGCCCAGGGAACTAGGATAAAACCAAGTGACACTGGTCTAAAAGAAAAAAAAAAAAACTAGTGATAAAATGAACCCTAGGGATATTCTGCTATATTCATAGGTCAGTGTCTTGTTCAAACATCATTAGAGAAACTTCCTATTGCAGCAGAAGGAAACAATATAGAAACCCACAGTTAAATAGAAACCCACAGCCAGATTTACGTCTACGTGAAAAACTTTGGAACACTCATCCTCCTCTCTCTCTCTCTCTCTCTCTCTCTCTCTCTCTCTCTCTCTCTCTCTCTCTGTTTTCTGAGACAAGGTTTCTCTATGTAACAGTTCTGGCTGTCCTGGAACTGTATACCAGACTGATCTCGAACTCAGAGATGCACCTGCTTCTGCCTTCTGAGTCCTCAGGTTAAAGGCATGTACTACTACCACCCAGCAGAAAACTCATTCTTAAATGGGATATTTCCATCAAATCTCTCCCGTGAGATGTCAGAAAACCAAGTAGGAGAGGAGGTGCATAAAATGTAAGAGTCAGAGGGGATGGAGGACATCAATAAAACAATGTCCTCTAAACCAACATGAGCAAAGCTCCTATGAACTCACATAGACTGAAGCCACATGCACAAGGACTACAGTGATCTGCATCAGATTCTCTGTGCTTTTATTATGGCTTCCAGTTTACTGTTTTTATGGGATTCCTAAGTGGGTCTCTGACTCCTGTGCCTTCACTAGGACTCTTTTCCTCCTGTTGGTCAGTCTTTGTGTGTGTGTGTGTGTGTGTGTGTGTGTGTGTGTGTGTGTGTGTGTTTGTGTGTGTGTGTGTGTGTGTGTGTGTGTGTGTGTGTAAATCTAAGCACTAGGGTAAAGGCCAACAATGGAACTGTCATTTATACTGAGAGGAGAGGTAAGAAAAATATCATTTTTCTCTGATGTGATGATAATGATGATGATGATGGTGTATGTGTGTGTGTGTATGTGTGTACATGTGGGTGTGCATTAAAAAAAACCTCTTCAGTCTATATGTTACTTGTATGTGTTTTAAATGTTCACCAATTGGTAACAGACAACAAACTGTTATGCTCTTCTCTGGGGAAGAATATTTCTCCCAGTCTCAACCTTTTGTACTTAGTTGTAGTTCTTTGTTTTGGGTTGAGATCACATGGCTTCTCCCCAAATCCATTTTGACATTTCTATTGTAGATGCCCTTATTCAGCTCATGTGTGAACAGTTATGTTGGTGAGACTTTATGTTTGTAGCTTCTGACATTACTAGGAGGCACAGTCTCACAGAAAACTCTATCAATAATGCTTGAGGTCCTCTTTCTCTCTTTCTAAAGTTCCACCTTGACTGTGCGGCTACATTCCAATATGTGGATGTTTGCCATATGTATCTTCTTCATTCTTCTGAGAGATCTTTACGTTGCCATAAATGGGTCTTTTATTTTAAAAACTCATCAATTATCTCCAAGCTTCTATCTGAGTCCATTCTTAAGTCTTTAATTAATGAAACAAAAAGACCCACAAAGGATCATCAGTTTTCCTGTTATAATATAATAACATTGCCATGATTTCCTAAGAATTCTGCCAATACTTCTTTCCAGCTCTTTATGAGCATGTTAAATGAATGTGTTCCTATATCCATCTACATCTATGTTTGTTTAGCAGATTCATAATAGTTCATCAAAAGAAGGCATGATAAAATAATTATTGTACCTTTCAAAATGATCAATTCATGAAATGAGATGTTGATGATATTCATGTATATCATTTATTAATTTAATATTTTTCTTCCTTTTCACTTGTGTTCTTCCAATTTGAGCATTTCTTGATTGTTGTAATTTTCAATTAGTTCTTTGACAGTTTCCTATAACTTGTGTTGTTATATTAACTTCCCAGTTCCATCCTACCTTCCCCACCTACTCATCTGAAATGCTTTTTTTTGTTTTTAATTTGTTTTGTTTATCCATTAGGACCAATTTGTTCTGCTCAAATATTATCAGATATTGGCTTTCTACTGTATGACAGTTAACTATCAGAGGCTACAATCTTAGAGAAAATGGTTTCCCTGCCCTTTACAAGTGAACCATTGCCGAAAGCTCAGTGGATACAAATGGAGCTTCATGGCCAATTCCCATGTTTATGCTGAAATTTGTTCTGACTTTATGCTTAGACAAGTTTTGTGTATGCTGTTGCAATCATTGTATATTCAAATAAGCAATTGCCTCAAAGTATCCAGTAGACAATTCTTCTTTGTATTTATACATTGCCTGTGGCTTGTACAATATTTTCTCTACCTATTCTTCAATGATATCTGAAGCTTAAGTGTTGGCAGTGTGCTATACATATTTCATTTTGGGCTGAGGATACTGCAATCTATTATTCTCAGCACCTTGGTCAGCTGTTAGTCTCTGTAAGTTACCATTTATTGCAAATAGAATTTTTTCCAATGGGGTTTGAAAGATGAAATAATTTATTGGTATAACAATGAATCATTAGGAATAAGTTTCATCATTGTATTCTTTACAAATATTTTATTAAACCCATTGTTCCAATCTATAATGATTATCTATTTTTAAAAGGCAATTAACATTTTTAATTTACAACAGCATTGTACAAAATTAAGAAAATACTTTAAAAATAGAAAAGGACTCAGAAATAACTTACCAAAAGATAAAAAATTTTAAGACCTAATTATATGAGAGGAATTATCAATAAAAATTTAATTTGCTTAATACTCTTAGTGTAACCTGTATTTATTAAATTATATCCATATTACATATAATTCCTTCTTGTGTCTTTTACTTTTGCATGCTTGAAAAAATAAAATTTCAATATTCTTAAATGAGACATTAGACAATATATCAAAGTTAAGACAACTTTCTGCTTTATGTCCTTATGTGTGGGTGAGGACTGAGAGCTATTTAGAAACTGTCTAGTTCTCTTAATTACATTTATTTCCCACAACTTTTCAATTAATTAAATTTTCACATAGAGTGCATATATATATATATATATATATATATATATATTCAAAATCAAGAAGATAACAAAGGAAAATTACGTAAAATTATTTATTTTATTTTATTTTACAATATAATTCAACTTTACATATCAGCCATGGATTCCCCCGTTCTCCCCCTTCCCGCCCCGCCCCCCTCCCCCAAGCCCACCCCCCATTTCCATCTCCTCAAGGGCAAAGACTCCCCCGAGGATTGAGATCAACCTGGTGGACTTAGTCCAGGCAGGTCTAGTTCCCTCCTCTCAGGCTGAGCCAAGCGTCTCTGCTAAGCCCCAGGTTTCAAACAGCCAACTCATGCAATGAGCACAGGACCTGGTCCCACTGCCTGGATGCCTCCCAAACAGTTCAAGCCAATCAACTGTCTCACCCATTCAGAGGGCCTGATCCAGTTGGGGGCCCCTCAGCCATTGGTTCACAGTTCATGTGTTTCCATTCGTTTGGCCACTCGTCCCTGTATTCTATCCATCCCTGGTCCCAATAACTCTTGCTCACATAAACCCTCCTCCTTCTCGCCAATTGGACTCCCAGAGCTCCACCTGGGGCCTGACCTTGGATATCTGCATCCAGTTCCCTTAGTCATTGGATGGGGTTTCTAGCATGACAATTAGGGTGTTTGGCCATCCTATCACCAGAGTAGGTCAGTTCAGGCTATTTCTCGACTATTGCCAGCAGTCTATTGTGGGGGCATCTTTGTGGATTTCTGTGGGCCTCTCTAGCACTTTGCTTCTTCCTATTCTCATGTGGTCTTCATTTACCATGAACATTCCTTGTGTTCCCTCTCTGTTCTTGATCCAGTTGGGATCTCCCGCTCCCCCAAGTTCTCTTTCCCTTGACCCTCGACCCTCATTACCCCCACTCATGTCCAGACTGTTAATGTACATCTCATCAATTTCTCCATCATTGGGCGATCCCCATGTCTTTCTTGGGGTCCTGTTTTCCAGGTAGCCTCCCTGGTGTTGTGAGTAGCCGTCCAGTCATCCTTGTTCCACAGCTAGTATTCTCCTATGAGTGGGTACATACCATGTTTGTCTTTCTGAGTCTGGGTTACCTCACTCAGGAGGATTTTTTCTAGATCCCTCCATTTGCCTGCAAACATCATGATGTCATTGTTTTTCTCTGCTGAGTAGTATTCCATTGTGTATATGAACCACAGTTTATTTATCCATTCTTCGGTTGAAGGGCATCTAGGTTGTTTCCAGGTTCTGGCTATTACAAATAATGCTGATATGAACATAGCTGAGCAAGTGCCCTTGTGGTATGATTGAGCATTCCTTGGGTATATGCCCAAGAGTGGTATAGCTGGATCTTGGGGGAGATTGAATCCCAATTTTCTAAGAAAGAGCCATATTGATTTCCAAAGTGGCTGTACAAGCTTGCATTCCCACCAGCAGTGGAGGAGAGTTCCCCTAGCTCCACATCCTCTCCAGCACAAGGTAGTCCCAGCTCCTCGGGAGGCTGAGACAGGAGGATCGCTTGAGTCCAGGAGTTCTGGGCTGTAGTGTGCTATGCCGATCGGTGTCCACACTAAGTTCGGCATCAATATGGTGACCTCCTGGGACTGGGGACCACCAGGTTGCCTAAGGAGGGGTGAACCGGCCCAGGTTGGAAACGGAGCAGGTCCTTCATATTTGTAAGGGCTTCTTTCCTTGAGAAACAGAAACTCCTGCACTCTACTCAAGAAATGGTGAAAACTAAATAACATAATCAATATTCAAAATAATTTCTGAAGCATTTTTGAAAATAAATTATTAGCCATAACACTTCATCTAAATAATTCTACAAAAATTTAAAGGAGAGATAATATTAATTTTACTTAATATTTTTTACAGGAAAACAATGATTCAAGGGATACTTGTAAACTAATTTTTGTCAAATAATATTACCCCACTCTCAAAATATTGATATGGTAAATCAGTAAATGAATCTACAAGTCTATATAACTAATGATGTACACAGAAATCTTTCTGAAAAATACCAAAATATGTTCCCATAGGCTTTCAGTTCCAAGGCCAAAATCCTTCATGGAAAAAGACAAAACAAAGTTTCTCAGTTTTATTTTCTTAAATTTAATCCATCAGTATGTGGATTAAATCATGTGTGTGTGTGTGTGTGTGTGTGTGTGTGTGTGTGTGTGTGTGTGTGCATGTGTTGTACAGACAACAATTATTTAAAAAATCTACTATGTGAATGTTACTCCTGTATGTTAGCTAGTTCATGTGTAATGGTATATAATTAAGCATAAACATGTATATATTTCATACTTTAAGATTCGTCTACAATATTAATGAAATATATAGCTAAATAAATGAATGTATTCCAACATGATATATCACAATATATTATAATATTGAAATAAATGAGGAAAAAATTCTTAACATCATGAGAGTAAAATACAGCTCCATAATAATAAATAGGATTTCTGTGCATTGATTTTATTGTAAAAATATACAGATTATTAAGTAAATAAAGGGGACATTACTCATCAAGAAGATTGGAGTTCTGACACCTAGGATCTAGGTAAATAATAAATGAGGTAGTGTGGGGCTTTGATTCTCATTCTCTGAAGGCAATAACAGATTCATTAAGTTAAGCTGACTTTTTAAATTAACTGTGTGGACCAATTGGGGTTCAACTGAGAAACTTTGCCTCAGTGAATGAATGGAAAGAGATGGAGAAAGATTGTATAAATCAAAGCTGGCCTTCATACACATACAGACATGTACCACCCACACACAGGAGAATACATATGAGCACTTCACTCAAAGCAAACACATGCAAATACATGTTTAAAAAAGGAAAAACAATCAATGAAATTGAACTCCTTAGCAACTGATGCTGAATGTGCAAAGATTAAGTCGATGTGAGTGATCTAATTTTTGCTAAAATATCTTCACAATAATGAGACCATTTAACCATATATTTTTAAATGTCAGTAAAATAAAATAAAAATGAATTTAATTCCAGAATAAGTCCATTCAAACACCTTTGAATTTTGGTAGCTAAGACATTATGCACAAGTTGAATTCTGTACTTTTTTTTCCTAACTTTCATTTGCAAAGTAGGTCTTATTAATACATACATTTATATAAAAGATGTAAATTATACAAAACTATGCTAAGGTTTACTTAGAGGCACTAAGTTAATAAATCAATATCATTTCATAAAACAAAATAATTTTTATTTTTCATCAGGATTTCACTGTAGCAAGAAATCTTAAACAGTGCTTCTGTTACTCACAGTGAATGATAGTACAAAAATGTCAAATGGAAAGATGGAAAATTAATATATATGGAAAAAATATATATATCATTGAAATTCTGAGTCACTCTACATAATAGAATAAAATTTTACAATTTCCTGTCTTCTTCTACCTGAAGTATGAATCATTCACATGTCCACCTTACACAAGCTGTGCAAGGTGATGGTCACTGAGTGTCCTTCGCATTCATCAAAATTAGTCACATGGGCTCATTACATTTGCATCCAAGTACAAAATTCAGCATTAAACGAATTCCATGTCACAATGCCAGATCCTGTACCACATTTCACTGATCAGATAGGCACAGTCTTGTCTCACATATGCATAAGAAAGCTCAGTACAGTGCAATAAGAAATACTGAGTGAAGTATGACAACATTACATATAACTTGTTTCATTTTGTAAATGGTCTAGCACATTGTTAATTAATATTTTTACACCTCTCTTACTGTATCTACTTCATGAGAGATATGAACCCCTTGACAGAACTGCATTGTATGTATGTACAGACCTGAGCACTGAACCTTAGACATTCACTAGAGGTCTCATTTATACCCCAGAGATAACAGAACTACTGGACATGATGGTTGCATGATATCTATTGTCATATTCACACTGTTTAGTAAATCAATATTTTAATCTAAGTATATAAATTAACTGCAGTGTGGTATTTGGAACCCAAATTGGTGGTTAAGGATTATAGAATATTGACTACTAATAGACCTCATTTGCTTAATTTATACATATTGTCTTGAAAAATAGTTTTTGTTTAATGTTCTAACACATTACTATTCAAATGGGAGCCATCTTTAGGAAAACAGAAATAAATATGAAAGTACCAATTAGTCTTATTGAAAACAACACAAAGTTCTGTGTGTTTAATGGTAATATTTCTTTATGTTTCATAACAATAGTGACTAATTAGCATTTACATAGTAATGAGGGTTTCATAAATTAGGAAATAAAATCTCCTAAAACTTTTTATCTTGTGAACTATAAACTTTTCATGTTGTATTGTGTTTAAATATCTTGATTCCTGCATTAATTCAGTCCATCATAATGAAGATTAGTCAAATAAGACTATTATTATGCATTTGGGAATAGAATAAAGTTGAATATAAACTAGCTTCCCTTCTGTTTTTCACATAGTCTTTAACATACAAATTCATGGATAGTAAGGAGAGTCCAATGATCTCTAAATAACAAAATTTTATGTGCATGTATTTGTCCATTCAAAATACTGTCAAATGAACATTTTAATGAAAAGAGATTTAATCATAAGATTCATTACTACATAATCTATTCATTCAGTAACACACCCTTGAGATGTGAGGAAAATGCATGTAAATGAGATTACTGATAGGATGCATTTGCCAAGAGATTAAGCTATTAGCATGGAAAGAGCCATTATAACATAAGGAAGTTGTACCATTTCTGAGGTTCATAGGATGCAAAATGATAATATTTTTAAATTGTTACGTCCTTGTGGAGTTTGAAAAGTCATTATTTTTGCATATCAAATGTCATTTTCCCTTTTATTTTGCCAATTTTGGTCCATATTCTGTGTAGGTTCTGTAAAGATTCTAACATCTTATTCCTTATTGGATTGTATTTGATATCTCTCACTTAAAAATAATTCTCAAACCATCTGGCTAATGAAAACACAGGATATAGGTCAAGAACTGATTCAGCAGAGGATAGCATACCAGCTGCCTTGTCGCTGTGTCCTTCATGGTATCTGTTTTAAAAGACATGTCCTTCCTTGTATTCAGACATCAGTTTTTGTTGCCTAGAAACATTTGAACCAAATTTTGCTTCATAATGATCAAAGCAGAAGGCTTGACCTTTCAAATTGTAAAATGTGGGCAAATGGCCCTTTTGGAAAATGGATTTGATGTATGTAAAGCATGGTAATATGTTAGTATTTCTTAGATAAACCACAATGATTCTGCAAATGTTATTTCCTTAAGCTATGTTTTTGACAGTGCTATAGTAATGATTATTGTTTACACAGCAGAGTATTACAACAATGCATAAAGAACTCATCCAAGCTGGTCCTTTTCTGATACATTGATGACTATGTAGACTAAAATTGGAAAATGCAGAAATTTGAAGTCACCAGCATAATATGAGCATAGGAAGTTGCCAAAGTCTCAAGAACATTTAGCTCTTTAATGTATTGTTCATTGACCATAATTATTTGTTCTTAAAATTCATATATTTTATGCTAATTATAATAGAAATGCATACGTATTATTTTATGATACATTTTATAAACCTAGTGAAATTCTCCCACTAACCCTTACTAATTTCCCATGACGGGTAGTCCACTTATCTAAAAACTCAAAGTTACTATCCACTTATGTCAGAGAAACCTGTGACATTTGTCTTTCTAGATTTGATTACCTCAGTTAGGAAGATTATTTATGGCTCCATCCATATACCTGCAAAGTTCATAATTTAATTATTAAAGAATAATATTATTCCATTGTATATATGTACACATTTATTGTCTATTCATCAATTGATGGGCATCTTGGCCATTTCCAATTTGGGGCTATTGTGAATAGAGCAAAAATAAAAACACATTAGCATGTGTGTCTTTAGTATAATATAGAGCCTTGGCGACTATTCACAGGGGTGGTACAATTCTTTCATTTTGTACTTATGTTAACAGCTTTTTAAGGTCCATCAACACTTATTTCTCTTTGGGCTGCAATAGTTTACATGCTCACCAAGAGTAAATAAAATGCTCTACTTTTACCATGTCTGTATGAGTACACCACTGTACACAGTACATGTTATCTCACTGTGGCTGTGAGGTACGCATAAGATCAAGCTAACCAAAACTCCAGCATAACTGGCAAATAGGCTAATGAAGTTCCTAGCTAAGGAGCTATTGAAGTTGAAGATTACCTGGGAGGGAAAAATCTACTGTTTTTCAAAGATACGGTCTTAAGAAGATGCCAATGTTCTAGTAGATGATTCTACACTATGTCATGCAAGGAGC
Organism: Peromyscus attwateri; assembly: GCA_902168425.1. Taxonomy (NCBI): domain Eukaryota; kingdom Metazoa; phylum Chordata; class Mammalia; order Rodentia; family Cricetidae; genus Peromyscus; species Peromyscus attwateri. The sequence goes on from CABHPP010123781.1 coordinate 55,639, forward strand.
ATTAAGTGGATTTAGTGAATTACAAAACAAAACAAATCAAAACACACAAGAAAAGAAACAAAAATGACAACAAAAACCTCAGTACATTAAGTTGGAAAAGAAAAATGGTGGTTGATCTGATAAGGGAATGAAGGGAAGTTTGTGAAAGGATGGAGGATTTTCGAAAATTTGAATTACAAACTAGTTAGAAATTCTCAAACAATAAAAATTCTATAAAACAAATCATGTTTTTTGAGCTTGCATAGCAATGTCACATAAATAGAAAAGCCAATTCCCTAAACAAATATATAATCAAAGACAATTTTAAAAGTTAATGTTTTACCTTGTTTTGAAACTATTTTTATAACATTTATACTAAGGTTTATTATTGGACCTACTGTATGATGTAATGTACTTAGTCATATTCTAATTTGACATGTGAAAACCAATATATTAGTAATGATCAATAAGTAACTTTCTTTAAACATTGCACAAAACTTTACCTTATAAAGCCAAACTCAAAACTCACCCACTACAATGATGCCACTTCCATCATGAGGCAAAGCTTTCATGATGTTATCACCTCCTTAATGCTATCAAATCTTAAAACTGATACAACAGCCGGGCGGTAGTGGCACACGCCTTTAATCCCAGCACTCGGGACGCAGAGCCAGGTGGATCTCTGAGTTCATCGCCAGCCTGGGCTACTGAATGAGTTCCAGGAAAGGCACAAAGCTACACAGAGAAACCCTGTCTCAAAAAACAAAAACAAAACTGATACAACAAGTAAACTAAAGCATTAACTGGGAAAAAAAAAAACATTCAAATTACATCAATAACTTGGTTGTATTACTACTCAGTTTATACTGATTAGAATAAAAAAGTAGTAAATGAAACATGAAAGATTCATTGAATCCAAGGAAAATCATGTCAGAGGGACTTGGGGGAAGGCTCAGTCTTGATTGTGCCTGATATTCATCCATGAGGATTTGAGTTAGGAAAAATTCTCATGCAAGATGCTTCAGTAACCTCAGCACATTGAGGCATAGAAGAATAGATCCCTGGATTTCACTGGCCAGCCACCATCTGTTGAGCTCCAAGTCCAAAGAAAAAACTCAAATCTCAGCACTCAGGAGACAGGGGCTGGTATATCTCTGTAATTTGAAGGCCAGTATGGTCTATATAATGAGTTCCAGTGCATGCAAGGCTAAGTAGTGAGACCTTGTATCAAAATATGTAAATCAAAAGAAAATAAATAGGGGGCTAGATAGATGACTCAGCAATTATATGCAGTTTCTGCTCTTGCAGATGACAGAATTTCTTTTCCCAGCGCTGCCACACAAGCCCCAAACCATCTTTAATCCCATTTCTAGAGGTTCTGAAATCATCTTCTGAACTTTGCAGGCACCAGGCATACATCCAATGCACTTACATACATGCATACAAAACATTCATGCACATAAAATAATAAAAATAAATCTTTAAAAAGTAAGGAGCATAATGATTAAGTAAGACTCCTGCCCTCAACCTCTGACCTCTAAACACAACACACACACACACACACACACACACACACACACACACACACACCCCTACACATGCATACACTCACATACACTCTCACATACATATTTATACACACAAACACCACAAACATATACTACTCACACATTGACTGTAATAATTGTAAAAAAATGAAGAGAAATGCAACACAAATATTTTTCTTTTTTACCATTGTATTTGTTTATTTATTTTGTAAATGTATACACATGCATGCATGTTTTTGCAAGCTTGCACATGCCATGCTGCATGTGTGAAGTCAGAAGACTCCCAGAACTGGTTTTCTCTTTCCATCATGTAGGTTCTATGGAGCAGATCCCTGGTGTCTGGTTGTGTGTGCAAGTGACCTTGCCTACTGAGCCATCTTCTCCACTTCTCAAATACAGTTTTGATTAACCTGTTAACTTTTTATAAATTAAACATTTTATATCATTCCATTTTACTTAGCCTCTAATATACCAACTATTTCACCTTTTAACTTTTTCTGGTTGCTTTAAGGTAATTTTACAAATGTTTTAAGGTAAACTTTCTATTATGCAATCCTAAGATGTTTATCTGTCCTTGTAAGAAAGAGTATTATGAGATTTTGAATGTCTTTTGTTAATAATTGTCTTCAAAGACAAATTAGACACATTTCTTTAGATTATAAATTTGACATGGACTAGTAATTTTATTCCCCTTGATATTTTCACAAACAAGTTAATGGAAACTGCTGAGTCATTGTTTTGTCTCTACATTTAAAAATTTTATGTGTGTACACTCAACTGTGTGCGTGCACACACACAAACACACACACACACACACACACACACACACACACACACACACACACATATATATATATATATATATATATATATATA
>CABHPP010123782.1:0-19514 GCA_902168425.1 Peromyscus attwateri
AAGTCACCCTGCTACTTGGGGTTTTCAGTCCGTGTCTCAGATCTGTGTGTGTGTTTCCAGCTGCTGAAGCACAACTCCTGACCTACACATCCCACACATCCCCTCCGTAAACGTGCAGACACTTCCCACATACATCAGCCATCCACTTCGCTCCATTCTGCTCTGCCGATGTTGGCAAGCAACCTGCACACCACCTGGACCAGTACAGTAAGCTAACCGGAAGCACTCCTGCCTCTCACAGGACCCTTCACAGTTGTGTCAGATCACATGATGCCCGGCTCAAACCCCCCACGGGCTTCCTACTGCACATCCAATGAAGCCTGGACTCTGTGAACTCTGTCTTTCCTAATCCACCAGTTACTGTCTCCTTCACTCCACTCCGCCCCAGCCACTTTTCTTACCTCTTTATTCTTTGAGCAACCCAAGTATGTTTCTGTTCTCTCCTCTTCCCAAAAAAATCTGGTTTTGCACATCTCATACAGAAGCCTCTCAACCAGACATGTGACATCCTCTGAAATTTGCCCCATTTTTTACCTTTTCCTCACCTACCCTTAAACACAAGCACACACACAAATACGCATTTTAACATCCATTCCTGCTCTCTGTCCTTTCCTAGCTCAAGCTCTTTCTGCCTTGAGTTTCTTTTCTGCTGTCCAGAAGTTCCAAGCCTTATCTAGCTTCCCAAATCTGGCTGAAATCCCACTTGCCCAGCAACACTCTAAAATCCTCCTCCAAGACCTCTGCCTTCCCCATCACAACAAAGACTTGATCTGTACCTGACCAAGCATAATGCCAGCGGCTCAACAGAATTAGCTGTTGTTTCTATTGCTGAGGCGAAACACCATGACCAAAGAGCACGTTGGTGAGGAAAGGGCTTATCAGGCCTATACTTCAGCACTGCTGTTCATCACTGAAAAAGGTCAGGACAGGAACTCAAAACAGGGCAGGATCCTGGAAGCAGGAGCTGATGCAGAGACCATGGAGGGGTGCTGCTTACTGGCTTGTACCCCATGGCTTGCTCAGCTTACCTTCTTATGAAACCCAGGACCAGCAGCTCAGGGATGGCACCACCCACCATGGACTGAGCCCTCCTGCATTGATCACTAATTGAGAAAATGCCTTACAGCTGGATCTCATCTCCACAACGGAGGCTCCTTCCTCTGATGACTCTACTTATGTCAAACTGACACACAAAACCAGCCAGTACAGATGCACATGTCATCACCACCTGTGTGTTCCCTCAATCGATACAAAGTGGAAACTAAACAGTTCCTGGAGTAAACTGAAGATTCTGATTGCTCAGCCTAATGCCTAATCCAGCACCTGCACAAGGACGGTGTTCAGTGTCGGTCAAATGATCGAGCGCTTTATTTGGCAGCCCAGCCAATCTTACCCCAAAGCAGAAAATACTTAGTGATGTTTTTAAAATGTCAGCTACAGCAAGAACTAAACATCTTAAGGAACATAAGAAACTTACCAGAGTCAATCTGAATCCTTTAGAAGAAGGCTGAAGGGTCAGTTTTATACACGCAGGAAGCAGGCTCACAAATGTAAGGCAAAAGCTAAAAAGCAATAAAATGTGTTTTCTGTGACAGAAATCCAGCTCAAACAATTACTTTTTAAATATAAGGATTATATCATTCATCAATCTAATCTGATCCCAGATTAAACTTTATTATTTATTAATTTATTTATTTATTTATTTATTATGTATACAGTATTCTGCCTTCATGTGTCCCTGCAGGCCAGAAGAGGGCACCAGATCTCATTACAAGTGGTTGTGAGCCACCATGTGGTTGCTGGGAATTGAACTCAGGACCTCTGGAAGAGCAGTCGGTGCTCTTAACCTCTGAGCCATCTCTCCAGCCCCTATTTATTAAATTTTAAACTAGAACCTAAATAAAGCATACACATTGAAGTATGTATACACTTTTGGACACAATTCCAATATAATACAAAACCAAACAATACTGAGTATTGCATTTGTCATTTCGCATTTAATATCATGTATAAAGATATAAAGAACAGAGTTGCAGGTCAGTTAGCAAACACTAGAAAATAAGAAAACACTACCAGGCCTAAGGAGACAACACTGTATTTCCAACACAAATACTCATAAACTTTACTCTCAGGGGAGCCCTGGCCCTCACTCCACAAAAGTTGACAATCTGAGTTTTCAAGTCCAGAAAGAACAAATCATAAGGACAGCTTCTCTTAGTGATGGCTGAGGAGAAGGGAAGAGACAAGGCAGACACAGCCACCTCAGCACTGTGAGAGACAGTTCCCAGAGCCTCACACACCTCAGCACTGTGAGAGACAGCTCCCACTGAACACACCTCAGCACTGTGAGAGACAGTTCCCAGAGCCTCACACACCTCAGCACTGTGAAAGACAGCTCCCACTGAACACACCTCAGCACTGTGAGAGACAGCTCCCACTGAACACACCTCAGCACTGTGAGAGACAGCTCCCAGAGCCTCACACACCTCAGCACTGTGAGAGACAGCTCCCAGAGCCTGAGCACGGTATATGTCTCAACACAGAACCTACTGACTTCCTTACTTTCGGTGGTTCTGTAACTAGTGAGCTCACGAGGCTGAACTGAAGTCCCCAGACTCCCTTTATGTATGTTTCCTGTGAGGAAAAAAAGTCTATTCTGAGAGGCGAATGTGGTGATATTTTATTTGTGCAACCCAATAAAGTTTCTCTGAGGATCAGAGGAAAAAGCCAGCCACTATATTAAACATAGAGGTCAGGCAATGGTAGCACATGCCTTTAATCCTATAATTCAGGAGGCAGGGATCTGTCTGGATCTCTGTGAGTTCAAGGCCACACTGGGAACAGAGCCAGGCGTGGTAGCACACGCCTTAAATTCCAACACTAGTTAACCATAAAGGTCTGGAGGTCTGTACAGACAGACAGGAAGTGACAGAGCTGGGCAGGAAGAAGAAGTGATGTAGCTGGACAGAGGGAGCAAATATAGCAGAACAGAAAGGCATATAGGCGTGGATATACAGGAAGTAGGTCTCTTTGGAAGCTGAGGTGTCAGTGAGGTGACGTTGGCTTGTGGCTTTTCCTAGTCCTCTGATCTCTCAGGTTTTCACCTCACTATCTGGCACCGGGATTTTTGTTTAGTAAGACCATTTAGCAATTTGTCTACAGGCAGAGCCCACAAGAAAGGCAACACCCATCTGCTACTCAAGCAAAGGGGAGTCTGTCCTGGGGCCTGGCAATCAGCTGGAAGCCCCTAAGACAGTTTAGGCCTCCTAATAGCCATGATGGGTCAGATGCATTCCCAAGACATTCCTGATGCCTGCCATGTGGACTTCTGGTTTGCTTAGCCAGACCCCACAACTGCATTATCCAATTCTTGTGATAAGTTCACACACAGAATAATCTCTAACTTGCTCTATTTTGCTGGCTGATGCTGGCTGCACACCTGTGACAATCATGAATTCTTCAAGATAATGTTAAACTACAGTGTAATTCTAGTTAAAGGAAAAATAAGAAAAATGTTCACATAAAATAATTCAGACTGGGAAGAAGAGGGAGAAGATAAAGATTAGGAGGAGGAGAAGCCAGGCAGCGGGGTCTCTTGCCTTGAATCCCAGCTGGGGAGGCAGAGGCAGGCAGCAGATCTCAGTTGAGGCCAGCCTGGTCTTCAGAGCAAGTACCAAGGACAGACAGGGCTACACAGAAAAACCCTGTTTCAAAAAAAATAAACATAAAAAAAGGGGGTAGTGAGGAGAAAGAGGAGGAGGACAGAACTGTATTGCATTAAGTGGGAAGTCACTAATGACCAGCTCAGATAAATAGCATATTACTGTAATTGGGTTGGTTTTTTTTTTTTGAGAAAGGGTTTCTCTGTAGCTCTGGCTGTCCTGGAACTCACTTTGTAGACCACACTGGCCTTAAACTCACAGAGCTCCACCTGCCTCTGCCTCCTGAGTGCTGGGGTTAAAGGTGTGTGCCACCACTGCCCTGCTTACTGTAATATTTTTGAAGGTTAGTTTATAAAGCACTATATATATATTATGTTAGTTACCTGATTGCTAGCTGGATGTGACGAGGCAAAATGTCCTTAATCTTCAGAAAAACATTAATGCTGCACCAAATATTGGCTACTTTATCCTTAAAAGAGATTTGTTAGTTTTACATTTTGGTATAATTGAAAGAAATATTAAACCCCATGAAGTACAGCCTATAATCTCCAGGTAATAAACTTTAGAGACATGAAACTTTCATTCACATTTATAACAAAGTAGATTAAACTCTTCAAGCAATAAAAATATATACCCACAGCCTCAAGCATTTTTCTTTTTCTTTTTTGAAATGCAGATTATATAAAGCATGAGTCAACCATAATCCACATTCTAGTAAACTATTTAATATTTTTCAAAAAGCGGTATATTAAGCAAAAATCTCCCCAAATTTGTAAAATAAATATTAATTACATTTGCACCATTTTATTACAAATGTAACTTTCTGTCACATAATCTAATAGGTACTAGCAATGACAAGACTAATTGCTAATAAATCAAGAAGCTTTAAAACATCAGCAATTGTGCTGGGCTCACTCAGAAGGAGATTTGCTATCTCAGTTCCCCAGCTGGTGCGACCCATCCTCTACACAGCTGCAAACATGACATCGAGAGAGGGGTGGCCTCCAGCAACTGCACCACCCACTTCCTGGTCAAAGACAAGATCTAGAGCAGCTGTTCCCAACCTGTGGGTCAAACCACCCTTTCACAGGGGTTGCCTAAGACCACCTGCATATCAGATATTTACATTACGATTCATAACAGTAGCAAAATTACAGTTATGAAGTAGCAATGACAATAATGTTATGGTTGGGGGGTCACCACAACATGAGGAACTGTATTAAAGAGTTGCAGCATTAGGAAGGCTGAGAACCACTGCTCTGGAGCTTCTGTGGTGGACAAGGAACAGGGGACTGGAGACACATTGAATATGTCTGACACCATTCCACACTCACCATCACAGACACTTTCTGAAATGGAAGATACAACAAATAACAGGCAGCCTTTATAGAAAATCAAGCTTTGCTTTGCTGTTAAGGTTATCAAGACTTGAAATCATAACTCTGCCACATACACGTCTATGAATGTCTGACCTCAGTTTCCTATCTGTACAACAGAGACAAGAGCCATCTTAGAGCTGTGGGGATCATAAGTCATGCAGAAGGGTCTAGCACCTAACGAGTGATGTTAGCAACAATGGGGAAACCGCCAATCTGTACAGCGACACTGTCCACACACCTCTGCGTTCACAACAACACTGTTTAGTCTCTTTCAAAAGGTTACCCCATCCTCCTGTAAATCCATGGAAAACTATTTTATAGAAATTATGTATTCAAAACTTAGAGATGCTTTCTAATTCTTTTCAAAAGAAATGTTATTCAAAAGCAAATTATCTATAAATATGTTGTCTCTAAGTTTATTAAAAGACCTTTTGTTTCAGAAATAAATGGTTTGTTTAATTTAATTACTAAATCTAAATGATCAAATTATTCATGCAATAAAAGTTTAACAAGAGTGATTAAAGTAGCATTAAATGAAGGATTCTCATTAAAGATTACTGTGGATGAAGGTTATATATTTCATAAGGAATTATGAGATCTTTCTGAGGCAAACAGGATTATCAGCTTAACAAATAATTCTGGCAAACTAAGAAGAGAATGTAAACAAACACGGTGGCAGGCTGGTTAACTTGGCAGCCGCAGCATCCAATGCTCTTTTACTATGGACCAATCTGACTTTTAAAAAAAGTACAACTGAATTATGGACCTAATTATGGCAAAAATATTACCTATTCATATAAGGCACTAAAAAATGCCAACTAAGTCAGGGGTGCTATATTGGATTAATAACTGACAGGCTGACTGGAGGAGGAAACGGAAGTTACTGTCCCTGGTATCTCCTCCATGAGCTCCCCAAGGTTAAAAGGGGGGTGCAGTAATAGACGGTCCATTTGTAAACATACCTCAAACAATCCACGATCAATAGGGAAGAGTCTTCTTAGAACCTGCAGGGCATGTTCCCTTTCTGTAAAGAAGGGCAACCAACACAGAAGGAAGGAAGCCACGACAGTACAGGCTATCTTAATCAACAACTCAAACCTAAAACAAAGAGTGGAGATGAGCAGTAAGACAGAGAAAGGCTAACAATTCTTGAAAAGTGATGTGACTATCATTCAATACAATAACTGCAAATATAACAGCACTGTCAATCGATACTATCAATAAAGATTTAAGATGGGAATCCACTCACAACACAGCTGAAATTTTCACAACTGTTAAAAGACTCATTTTTCCAGCCAAGGACCCACCACTATCATAATTAGCATTTAGCTTGGCTGTCACTGCTACAGGCATGAAGGGAGGCAGCCAGAAAGAAAAATGTCAAGCAGGAGTATTTTTAATAAATAAGTGGACAGCATGATAAGCTCTAAAGTGATAGCACTCCACAGGAGTGCTCTGGAACACTGGCCCAGACTGCCTCCGAAGTGTACATGGATCCAAACAGTCCTGTAGTTACGAAGATTTGCAAGGATACAGAACATGGCTCAATAGCTTTCTTCCCATTCATCCATGCATGGCCGACACATTTATAAGAAAGCACCTAAGTCAAAGACCACCTTCTTCCAGATAAGTATGCAAATAAATTCTCTAAAAATTTTTAATTCTGTCCTCTAAGAGTCACTTACCCCTTTCCTTTGAGGCCTTTTTTAAAACACTTGCCAAGTAAAAAGCAAAAAAATGGCAGGGAATGGTAGAGCTCCATCTGTTTATAATTTAGAGCTAAGCAAAATGCCAATGACCCTAGCAGGTCCCAGTCACAAGACACTCCAAGAACACCCCACAAAGCAAAACCAAGACTCACAGAGTTATATATGTCCCCGTGTCAAGGAAATTAGCTCAGTAATTAAGCCGCAGAGCTTGCATTTCGTAAAACATATTTCTTGTGTGATTAAAAATAACATGTAAACTGAAAGCTTACTTGTAAATATAAACTGAAAATATTAAAGTGATAAAAATGTATACAAAGCAGGCTCAAATATATTGTCTGCTGTTAAACAGCAATGTGTAAAGGTTTAAAGTTATAAATACAGACAACATAGCTTTGTTTCTGTTAAACAACTTCACAATATTATAATAATATTCCAAATCTATAGAATAAAACCACTCTGGCAGCAAGTTCAATACCGACAACAAAATCGCTGTTGTCATTGTATGCTTCTGTCAATCAGATAAGAATCAAAAGAAAAAGAGGAGTAGGAAGAGAAAGAAAATCTTAATTAGAAATTCAAAATATGCCTAACAAAACAAATGGAATTTAACAGAGGTGTTAATGGTAAAGACAGAGTAATTTTCGATAAGGCACAAAACAGAAAGCAAACATGCAGAATAGGAAATAAAAAATCTAACATCTGATTAAAGCTCAGCAGGCACATGGCACCTCACAATTGTCTGTAAATTCAGTTCCAGGGGATCCAACGTTCTCACACAGACATGCACACAGGCAAAACACCAGTGCATATAAAATAAAAATAAATTTTAAAAAAATAAGGGGAAAAAATGTTGGATATGGTGGTACACATCTTTAATACCAGGACTGGAGAGGCAGAGGCAGGTGGATCTCTATGAGTTTAAGACCAGTCTGGTCTACAGTAAATTCCAGGATAGCCAGAGCTATACAGAGATACTCTGTCTCAAAAAAAAAAAAAAGTAAATTAAAAATAAGGAAAGAATACATAATTGTTTAAAAAAAATATATCCCCACAAAATTGCGTAACTCAGAAACTTGAAGACTTTAATTCACCACACCAGACTGATGGGTAAAGTCACTCTATATGCTGTGAATATATGTTGCTCTGATTGGTTGATAAATAAAATGCTGATTGGCCAGTAGCCAGGCAGGAAGGTGGGAGATAAACAGACAAGGAGAATTCTGAGAAGAGGAAGACTGAGTCAGGAGTCACCAGCCAGACACAGAGGAAGCAAGATGTGAAAGCAGAACTGAGAAAAGGTACCAAGCCACGTGGCTACACATAAATAATTATGTTAATTTAAGTGTAATTATGGGTTAATTTAAGTGTAAGAGCTAGTCAGTAATAAGCTTGAGCTAACAGCCATACAGTTCGTAAATAATATAAGCCTCTGTGTGTTTACTTGGGGGATGCAAGTGGCAGAGATTTGTCCTGATCATGGGCCAGGAGGGACACAGGAAAACTTCAGCTACAATGTGCAGTGAGCCTAGATCATAATATATAACTGATTTCATTTCCAATTTAATAAAGGATACTGAAAATGTCCATAGTCGATAAGAATAAGACCTGGATACAGCAATATGCATAATGCGCTAGCGATCTGTGAAGAAAAGTATGGTGGATAAAGAGGTCATTATTATAGCGGAGTGACGAGCACTGAGCATCTAGCATGCAGGAAACATCCATCTTCCTGAGGCACTGTCCTTCCTTATTCAAAATATTCCATTTTCAAGAGACACCTATTAAGACACTAAAGTTTTCATGGAGGCAAAAGAAAATACTTTAATAAAAAGTAAAAATTACTGAAAAAGTTCAGTTGTTTTATTGAGTCACACTCTGTAGCTCTGGGTGTCCCGGAACTCACTGTGTAGGCCAGGCTGTCCTCAAGCTCATAAAGATGCACCTGACTCTGCCTCCCAGAATGCTAGAATTAAAGGCACCCTTGTCATCACACCCAGAAAGGCATTTTTAATCGAATGGCTATCTAATCATTCAATGAAAATTCTCAAGATGCTTGATAATGACTGTGAACAGACACACAAACTTTCCAACATGCCCTTTAGTCTAGTCCTTGTCACCAGCCAGCTCAGAATTCTGATTTACAAGCTTAACAATAAGTCCAGCATGGCATGGGTCAAGAGTACAGTACTTCTGAAGTTCAATGCATTCTGTTATTACCAGAGCACACTTAAAGTAATTATTGTAAGTTAAACTGTTGTTTCTAAATGAAAATTAATAAATAGAAGACAAAATATTCATTATCCTATCTACTCCCAAAGAGCGGGGTTTCCTTAAAATTGATCCTTAGTACACTAGTAATAAACATTTCAGAGATGAAATGTCAGACAGCTTTAAAACTTACCTTTCTCTTAGGTGAGATTTCTCTTAAGGAGTAACAGTACAAAAGCACCGCTGGGATGTAAATGAGCAAATCACCAACTAAAACTGCAAACAAGCAAATACCATACGTCCATTAGGCTCTCCACCAACCACCTTCCTCCTACAGCCTTGACTGGGAACTGTGAACACTACCTGCAAATCCCTACACAACTAGCCCTTTGCATTCCCTCTGCTTATAAAGGCCGCATCCCAAGACACTTCTCTGACTTTAATACACGTAATCAATGAGACGAGGACCCGCAGTCACGCTCTTGCAGCTCTGACTTGAGCGTCAAATGAACGCTCAGAGCACAGGAAGACAGTCTGGTCTCTCGTATCTGCATACTCAAAATGTTCTGCTCAGAACAGCTCCAAGAGAATCTTTACTGCTGCTATTTATAAAAACATACAAACTTTTACTAGTGGATGCATATAAAGAGAGAGAGAGAGAGCCTAGCAGTGTCTCGTGAACATTATTTTATCCATTAGCAGGATGCAGCATGAGGACAAAGCCCGGGGCTTCATAAGAGTTCCAAACCAGCCATGATAGAAGACATGGCAGGACTCTGTCTCAAAGGAAAAAAAAGAGCTTGAGAGGCCTGGGTAAGCAAGAAACTGGAAACACACACATCGTTTATGAGTGTGTGTCTGTGTGTACATAAGAAGGGATGGTACAGGACAAAAGAATAGGGACAGGGACAAAACAGAGAAACAGCAATGTATAATTCCTTGTTGTACAGTCATTTTAGAACAACAACAACAAATTCTCCAACAGGACAACATTGCTATCCCAAAAGTCTGTGTTATCCTGCACGAGGAAGGCACTTTTAATGCCGGGCACTCTCTGAACTAGAATGGGCTTTAACCAGCGTGACTCTTGGGGATGCAGATATCAGTGTGGGTGCTGAGAACCATGGGACGAAAATGCAAAAAAAAAGAAAACAGTAGAAAGCCCTGGAAGGAGGAGAAACGAGCAAGAGGGCAGACAAACACAAGCTATCTCCTGGATGATATTCTATAAGAGGTGAACAGTAAAGACAACAGAGAGTCCTCGGGCTAATTAACAACAAAAGGTGCAAGTCAGAATTAAATCTTAGCTCTATAATGCTTTTAAAGAAATCAAAGCTTGGGCTGGAGATATGGCTCAGAGGTTAAGAGCACCGACTATTCTTCCAGAGGTCCTGAGTTCAATTCCCAGCACCCACATGGTGACTCATAACCATCTGTAATGAGATCTGGCACCCTCTTCTGTATACATAATAATTAAATAAATCTTAAAAAAAAAAAAAAAAGAAATCAAAGCTTACTACTTTCAACCTAGAGCAGTGTATAACAATGCTCTATAAACAGTGATGACAGGCTGGGGGTGTGGCTCAGTGGGAAGGTTTGACTAGCATTTTAAGTCCCTTTGTTCAGTCCCCAGCACCACTCAAAAAGAGAGGAGAGCCAGGTGGTGGTGGGGCACGCCTTTAATCACAGCATTCAGGAGGCTGAGCCAGGCAGACCTCTGTGAGTTCAAGGCCAGCCTGGTCTACAGAGCAAGAGCCAGGACAGGCACCAAAACTACACAGAGAAACCCTGTCTCAAAAAACCAAGGGGAGGGGGGGAGGGAATGTTTGAGTGGGCTGTTTAATGTACAAACACCACAATGTATGAAGTCCCACTGTAAGGACTGACTACTGTAAGGACTGCTTTAAGAATGGTGAAGGAGGGCTGGAGAGATGGCTCAGAGGTTAAGAGCACCGAATGCTCTTCCAGAGGTCCTGAGTTCAATTCCCAGCACCCACATGGTGGCTCACAACCATCTGTAATGAGATCTGGAGCCCTCTTCTGTATACATAATAAATAAATAAATCTTAAAAAAAAAAAAATGGTGAAGGAACCTGGGATTAGGATACTAAAGCAGCAGCGTAAACAAGTACAGCTTCAGTTCCTAACTATCTGACATTTTCCGCCTCGTGTGACTGAGCCTCGGTAGTTTCCTCAGCTTAAAATAAGGGTAAGAATATTCACTGCACTTGGGTGTTCATGGGATCAAATGAGATAATCAATGTGAAATACACAGACTTATTCCTTTACTCTTGGTTTAAAGCTTACATATACTTTTAGTCTTGCAGCATACACACACATATATGCATAATTATACAATTTTAAAACCATTAGAACAACAGCCAGGCATGGTGGCACACACCTTTAATCTCAGAACTCAGGAGGCAGAGACAGGCAGACCTCTGTGAGTTCAAGGCTGGCCTGGTCTACACAGTGAGTTCTAGGACAGTCAGGGCTACACAGTGAGACACTGTCTCAAAAACAAACAAAAAAAGAATAATAACGCTATTTTATCAATTTACCCGAATTGTTTTTAAAAATCACATTTTTGACCCCATACCAACTGCCCTTTTACCTGTGGTACGCATGAAGAGCTTGTGCGCCTGACTCTCATATCCACGTGATGTGTGCAGAGCAACCCAGTCGGGATTTATAAACTCTGCCCTGCAAATCAAAGCATATATACATGCACTTTATTCTTCTTGGTTTTAGTAAGAAGGGTACCTGAGAACATAGACTCTAAGAATTGGCTGCTGCTGTTAACAGGGTCAATACTGAAGCTCTTCTCCTTGTATTCAATCGTGTAAAATTCACTGAGGATACAAAACAGTATCTCATCTACCTTGCTCATCTTCCAATAAAACCATGTAATACGCAGATGTCTGACCCTTGTCATTCTAGTGTAAAAAAATATTCTGATATCACATTTCATTATTAAAAACATACTTCGTTTAGAACCTCTTCAGTTACCAATACAACTGGCTATAATAAACATATCGGTCATAAATTTCACATAAAATTCAGCCATTATTATTGACAAATCTAGCTTTCAATCATATTATAATATCCTGAACACTACAAAGTATAACCAACCATCATGTTTAGGAACTTAACTTCAACCCATTATTAAAATATGAAACAGTTAAACGTTGAAATAATAAACCACGGAAAATGAGCTCAGGAGACACTGTGAAGATGTTTCTCAAATGTCTGCTGACACATGAAGTCTATGAGGAATGTGCTCCAGCAGTGAACAGGGCCCCACCAAACACAAGTCCTCGTCTAGAAAGCACTTCATTTGTTTATTTTTTTTTAAAGGAGGCATGCCTATCCTACAAGTTTCTACCTTAGCAGATCAGTTAAGAAGGCCATTTGGCAACACTCAGGAGGCAGAGGCAGGCAGAGCTCTGAGTCTGAGGCCAGCCTGGCCTACAGAGTGAGTTCTAGGACAGCCAGGGATGCACAGGGAAATGGGGGGTGGGGGTGGGGGGCTGGAACTACAGTTTCCATTTACCTGGCTACTCCAGAAAAATAAAAGCTTCCTTGCATTACACTGTTCAGCAGTCATGTGCAGTTGGTAACTGCTCTACTCCAAAACAAATGTAAGTTTTGCATTCTTTCTTGCCTGTACACCACAAACATTACAGAAATGTTCAAAATCTGATAGTGGCTCTTAAACTTGTCATACGATCGAAGCTACAAGCAATCACGCTTACATAAAGCAGATCACACTGTGTCTCAGGGCATAAATATTCAGTTCTATCTTAAAAAGAGAAACTCACACATATGCGCATAAGAGACTATGATAGGCTGTGAGAGGCGGGTAATCCAGTCCCCAGTACTGTAAATTGTTGTCACTGCTGTTGAAATACCTGGGAAAATAAAAAGCACAATTCCATTATCAATATTCAAGACATAATTTAATATCTCATGCCATTTAATTAAAATTAAGCTTAATGGTTTGACTAATTAAGACATTAATAATTACTCTATGACATCAAATACAAACAGGGATGCCCCAGGTGCCTAGGACTTATTCTTAGCAGACTTAGTAAATTAATTATACTCATACAACAAAATATATGCAACAAGGACAATTTGTTTCTGATACTGTCACAAATTAGAAAAACAGCATTTCTAAAGCATAATTTGAAAAATACAAAGCCAGTTTCAAAGAACACAAGAAGATACAGCTTATGGAAAGAGGAAGACTTCATAGAGTCAGCAGGCTTGATGAAGATTTTGAAAACAATTTAGCTGCATATATAATTTAGTCCTACTACAGAAAAGAGTCTGTGAAGCAATGGGAAAAACCTGTCTAGAGTCCATAAAAGTGCTCAGCTCCTCCAGTTACAGCTGTGAAGGAATTATAAAAAGCCACTGTGCCTCTAAAAGGAAAACTAAGCTTATATAAATATATTTCTTAGTTATGTCCTTTATAGATAAGCAACTTCTTCCATCCACTTTACTCTCAGTCTCAGGAGCAATTTACAGTAATGCAGAGTAAACTGCATCACCCCCAAATAACCGCTCAACATCTTGTTTCAAATGGGTCACAAGCTCTCACTTCTCCAACAGGAAGACTTAAGTTAGCACTCAACAAGATTCTCATCAAGAGAGGGGATCTAGCCCACCTGAGTTGAGCTGTTGGCAATTGATGGCTGCTAGGGAAGGGAAGGTCAGATGTCTGGTAGGGTGCCGTGCTCAGCAGGTGGCCCTACCCCCATAAACATGCTGGCAGCGGTAACTGGATTCAGTGGGTTACAAAAGGAAGACATGAAGTTGGAAGGAGACTGAGGCAGAGAGGTCTCTGGGAGAAGCTGGAGTAGGGAGAGTTAAATGTGATCAAAATACATATGTGACATTCTCAAAGAATACACTTAAAATGTATGTAAAGGGATCTCCATCAAGTAATCGATTGCTCATACCCAGATTTGCTCTTCTTTAAATGTAGCGTGTACAGAGCTGAGGATTAGTAAAATGTTCCAAGCCTACTAGAGAGCTGAATGGCATGGGTGAGGGCACTGTGGTACAGTACGGCTGGCGGCAGTCGGGTACTCCAGCAGAAACATCCACAGGAACATCCTGAGTCCTGGGTGTGGCTGGCACCAGAAGCCAAAAAGCAGTGTCTTCTCCTCATGAGCTGCAGGCCCTCTGCACAGCTTGAATCTGCCAGGAAAAATGGTGCACGAGGGCTCGGTTCTCTAGGAAGGGTTGCCTGATGACAGGCACCAACTGTGTTACTTCCAAATTCACACCACCGGAAGGCACACTGCACAATGCTTCGCTTCGTCTGCCTCACAGCGCTGTTCAAGCACTCAGTTAAACACATGAAGCTGTCAGGTCACTGATTGGCAGAATCTAAGGACTTAGCAGTAGTTCTAATTTGCCATTAACCACCAAACTACTGGGATGGATACAGCAATGGGAAGTCACCAAGTCATTGAAGATTACATTTTGACCAAAACAAGTTGACATGGTTTCCAGCTTATAAAGAAAAGCTAATTTTCGTTTACTTGAACCTTGAAATTCACTAGAGATGAGTGAAAGAGGCGCTGAAGTGACAGTGAGCTGTAAAAATGCAAAGACTTCTGCTATAGCAAGAAGGTAATGTTAAGACTGCGCTCCCCATTCTTAGGGTAATTCCTAAGAGAGGGAGCCAGCTCCTAGGCACACACCTGTAATCACAGCCACTCAGGATAAGGCAACAGAATTACCATTCAAGGCCAGCCTGGACTACGAGGTGGGACTGTTCAAAGGGGAAAGAAAAAGAAAAAAGAAGCCTAGAAGATGGCTGTGTAGCTCTGTAGCTTGGTGGTCCAGTCCTTGCCTAGCATGCAGTGTGGTGGTTTGAGTAAGAGTGGTTCCCATATTAATCCCAGCACTCGGGAGGCAGAGACAAGTGGATCTCTGTGAGTTCAAGGCCAGCCTGCTCTACAAAGCGAGTTCCAGGACAGCCAGAGCTGCTATGCAGAGAAACCCTGTCTTGAAAAACCAAAACAAAACACAACAAAATAAATAAATAAACAGAATGGCTCCCCTAGGCTTATATATTTCATGTTAGTCATCAGGAAGTGGAACTCTGATAAGATTAGAAGGACTAGGTGTGGTCTTGTTGGAGTAGATGTGAACTCATTGGAGGAAGTGGGCTTTTAGGTTTCAGAAGCCCATGCCAGGCCCAGTTCTCTTTCTGCCTGCAGATCAGGATGTAGCTCTGAGCTACTGCTCCATCTTCTCTCATATGTGGATCCTAAATTTTAATTCTCACATATACATACAGATACAAAGGTGTAGGTGAAGAAATTAGAAAGGAGACCATGAAAGGAGAAAAGATCTTAAGGGGTTGAGAAGAGAGAAAGGACTAATGGGGGGCTGGAGATACAGCTCATCAGTTAAGGTGTATGTATTGCCCTTGGAGAGGACCAGTGTTTGGTTCCCAGCACCCATATCCAGAGGCTCACGAGTGCCTGTAACTCTAGCTCCAGGGGATCCAGCGTCATCCTCTGGACTCAACTGCATACATGCCCACACACAGGCACACAAAAGAATTTGAAGTCCTTTAAAAGAAGGGGCTATAGAGTATGTAAGACATGAGAGCAGAGAGCGGGCTCTTGGCTGGGGAGAAAGGGAACCAGGAAGAGTGAGCAAGAGAAGAGAAGGGAGTGGGCGAGGGTGATAAGAACAAAGCATGTGTGGAAATGCCTTAATAAAACCCTTACTCACTGCATGTGGGGGCACCTGCCTTTAACCCCAGCACTGGGGAGGCAGAGGCAGGCGGATCTCTGAGTTCGAGGCCAGACTGGTCTACAAAGTGAGTTCCCGGACCGCCAGGGCTGTTACACAGAGAAACCCTGTCTCAAAAAACAAAAACAAACAAAAAAGCCCTTGCTGACCCAGTGAAATATGTAGACAGTTATTTCCATTCTGCTAGAAGAGAGAGTTAAACAGTCTGCAAAGGTGGAGCCAACAGTGACCTGGGAGCTGCACTCAGGCAGTCTGCGCAGCGCCTACACTCTTCCCATTTTAACATCACCAAGGTCCCTAAGAGACACTCTGGGACACCTCCAGGCAGATGTGCACACAACATGAAGGTGAATTACCATTGCTTCAGTGGTTGAGAATAACAGCAATCTCTACGATGTTCTGAGTTCTACAAAGCAGGAGATCCATACAAACCGCAAAACCACTGATGGTAGAGTGGCCTTTTCTTTACACTACAGAGAGAGCTATCGTAATAAGACCACGTAAGAAAGGACAAATGACCATTCCTTCCTTCGAGAGATGTTCACAGGGGTCTGCATCGTGCCAGGACCCACACTAGATGCAGAGTACTCTAGGTGGCCAAAGGACAGAAGTAAATTTTTCAGATGAAAACAAATTCAAATCTCCTTTTTATTCCTTTTCAGCGCCACACATATAGCCAGTTACTACTGCCAAGATGTTTCTGTTATTAGCTAGAGCTGATGTCACAGTAAGCTTTAGTTAAAAAAAAGTATCAGTGAGGGAACAGGGCAAAAACACTGTCCGCTCCTGCTGCTGTTTTAGCTTACATCCATCCAGAGGGGTTTCCCAGATACACAGTGTTCTTGCGTCAAACCTCGAGTTTAGGGCTGGCAAGATGGCTCAGTGGGTAAACGTGCTTGTCCGGAGGCCTGGCTCTCTGGGTTTGATCCCTGGGACCTATGTAAATGTGGATGGAGAAAACCAGCTCCACATGTCCCCTGACCACCACAGGCACACTATGGCATGAGTGTACCCCCATATCATCGCACGTGATGAGAAGAAATAAAATTTAAAGATTATTTAAAATGAGAAGTTCTAGGTTAATAGCACATCCTAGCTAACTGAGCATGCATGTGGGTAATTTTCAGGACTGTGAAACTTCAAAGATGACATGCAATATGAAAGACAACGTATACAAAGCACCGTATGCAAGAGATGAAGAAAATGGGGTTTTTCTTTTAAATATCTTCATATAATCTATATTACCTATGATGAACAACAAAATCAAGCCAAAATCATCCATACCATTCTTTTACTGGTAAATGAAAGGTAATTTCTTGCCAGTGTCTCTGAGCTTCATAATCACCAAACATAGGAGGTTTTCCAGCACCTAAAACAAAAAGAGGATACAAATGTTCTTTTAGCACATGAGGTTTTGTTTGGTTTTTTTTGTTTTTTCTTATAAAAATGTCCTATATTACAGGGGCAATGCAAGCCAGGGAAAGAACACAGGAATACCGAAGTCAGAGATGAGGCTTGAACCCAGTACTGCTCGGCACCAAGTGACCACGTGATGGGCAAGTTCCTTACCCTCCCTAAGTCATGAGCCACACAGTCTACTGAACAGCCAGCACAGAGCCTGGCATGGCAGATGCTCAGCAAGCAGGGTCAGTGCAGCACCACCCAGCTATTATCAGTACAGGTATCTATGACTGGGTTTGGCTTTTTGTTTTGTTTTTCAATTATATTTGCTAGCTCTGATGGTGCACACTTTTGGTTTTTTTTGGTTCTTTTTGGGTTTTTTTTTGGTTTTTCGAGACAGGATTTCTCTGTGTAGCTTTGCGCCTTTCCTGGATCTCGCTCTGTAGACAAAGCTGGCCTCACAAAGATCCTCCTGGCTCTGCCTCCCCAGTGCTGGGATTAAAGGTGTGCACCACCACCGCCCGGCTAATGGTGTACACTTTTAATCCCAGTACAGGGGAGACAGGCAGGATGATCTCTATGAACTCATGGCCAGTATGGTCTACATAGTGAGTTCTAGGCCAGTCAGGGATACACAGTGAGACTCTGTTTCAAATAAATAAACAAAATCAAAAAACCCAACAACATTTTTTAGTGTGCGTGCGTGCGTGCGCGTTGTGTGTAGAAGTCAAAGGCAAGTCTCAAGAGAGGGTCTTTCATACCACCTTATGGGATCCAGAGATGAAACTCAAGTTGTGCAACATGCATAAAAACATCTAACAACTCATCCTGCCAGCCACCAGGCTTACTTTTACTTCATGAGAAAAACTGTCACCAACACTGTGGTCTGGATATGAAATATCACCCATAGGCTCAGGTTTGAGCACATGGTCCACAGCTGGCGGAGCTGTTTTGGAAGGCTGTGGAACATTTCAGAGGTAGAGACTTGAGGAAGTGGGTCCCTGGGGCAGGGCCTTGAGGCTTGCTGGCCAGAGCCCCTTCAGTCCTCCACTCTTCCCAAGTGGGGATGCAGTGTGAGCAGCCTTCTCCCACTCCGCTGTAGCGCCATCCCACAGACCCTCAAACTGGAGGGAGATAAACCATTCTCCCACATGGTTTCTGGTCAGGCATTTGGTCACAGCAAGAAGAAAAGTAACAATACAAATACTTCATGAAAGTACCATAAATTAACAACAAATATCTGCATTTACAAACTAAAAATACAAACTTAAGGTCCAACACAGAATAAAAACAGGCTATGTATTGACAAAGGTCAGCCTGTACTATCAAATGATTTGTATAAATACTCAAAGGTTGGTGAGATGTCTTAGCAGCTAAAGGAATTTGCCACCAAACCCGAGGCCAATCCCTAGAACCCACATGCAACCAGAGAACCAACTACTAAGTTGTCCTGACTTCCACACACCAAGCAATGTAGCACATGCAACACACATAATAAATAAGCAAAGAAATGTTTAAAAAACACAACAGCTTGTAATTTGTTTTTTATAAATAAGGGATAATAAACCTTTAATAAATAACTAACATGTATGTTGTAGTGCTAAATACAATAATCCTATGAATTAATTGTTATGATTTTCCCTATTCAAAGGCTGGGGAAGAGGAAATGTTCACTAAAGTAGTCAAAAAGCAAGGAAGATATAAACCCAGCAGGTTGGCTCTAAAACCCATTCTTCTTGTTTTGTCTTGAACCTTTTTTTTAAAGAAGTAAGTTATCTTAAATGGTTTGTTTTTATTTTATGTGCACTGGTGTTTTCCCTAAGTGTGTGTCTGTGTGAAGGTGTCTGCTCCCCTGGAACTGGAGTTACAGACAGTTGTGAGTTGTCATGTGGGTGCTGGGAAGAGCAGCCCATGCTCTTAATCACTGAGCCTTCTCTCCAGCCCCTAAAACCCATTCTTAACTCCTACCCTATCATGCCCACATAGATGACAAATCTCTATAGCAGATACTAACACCCTATTTAACTAGCAGTTGACTATTGAACTGTGAGGAAGCCCAACAAGGTACAATAGAGTCACAGGTTCTTAAGTCAGCAAATAAGGAAGAAATCAAAATAGTCATATATACTTCTAACCCAGTCGGTAGGTGTCACATTGAATAATAACAGACTTGCTCATTGAATTCTAACCCAGATTTTCTCCAGATTTAATGAAGTTGCTTGCTTGCATTAGTTGGCTGCACCCTACCAGTACTCTTTGAATGCTGGAATTTTTAAGGAGACAATCTGTAATTACCAGAAAAGCCGACTAACAGCTCTACAGCGTGTACACTGAGAACAGACTAACAAGTCTACAGCATGTACACTGAGAAC
>CABHPP010123783.1:0-23138 GCA_902168425.1 Peromyscus attwateri
CCCAACACCACAGGTGAGGGAGAATTGACCCTGATGGCATGGGTGTAGGGGACTGGGAGGTGAGCAGAATTAGGGTTCATGATGTGAAATTCTTAAAGATTCAATAAATTATGTTAAGTAATAAAAAAAAACCCCTCCCTTATTTTTCCTTTTTGTTTTGTTTTGTTTTTTGAGACATCCCTGGATGTCCTGGAACTCACTCTATAGACTAAGCTGGCCTCAAATTCACAGAGATCTGCCTGCCTCCAGAGTGGCCCTTATTCTTTCTTTAAAGACCTGTCTTATTTCTGTGTGTCAGTCACATTTGTGGATACCCTTGGAGGCCAGAAGAGGGCATCAGATCCCCTGGAGAACTACAACTATCTGGAAGAGCAGCAAGTCCTTTTAACTGCTGATCCTTCTCTAACCTCCTGCCTAGATTCTTGTGTGAGGAATCTAGAAACTTATTCCACCACCCTGGAGCTTATGCGGTGGCTGCAGGTCTTAATGTAGGCTTGTGGAGTTAGAACCTGTCTTTATTGAAGAACTCAGGTGATCTGTGAGCTTATTAAAGTTCTCACACTTAGTAGCAATTGGAATGAATGACCTGGAGACTTGAAGCAAAGCAGAACAGTTTTCCTTAGGAAGTTTCAGCTTAGTTACTCCACCGTGTCCCTGGGTATCTAGGGATTGTTGTAAGCACCTTAGGTAATTCTAATGTGGCCTGAGGTTTAGGGCGACTGACATGCCGATGGCGCATGTCACTGCTTTAATGTAATTTCCCCAAATCATGGCTTCCCTATAGGGAGCTGAAGCAAACGGGTAGTGGAATTTCTAATTCGGTAAATCAGTAGGACACTCGAGCAAATATTTTGTCCCATTTTAAGTACAATTAGCTCCTAGTTGACAGTTTGGTTTGCTCACTGACACTTGTGAGACACTCAACATGTCAAGTGAGCTGAGAAGAGCTGTGTTAGGGTGCCATCTCACAGCGTTTGCTGGAGAACTTCCCACGTAAGGGGACTTGGAAATCCTGGATGAAATCCATTTCAGCAGAAGACCAGAGCGTATACATGAAGAAGTCACCGAGGGAAGGTGAGGTTCCCTACAGTATCCACGCTGTGTTTGCACCTGTTCACTGGGGAAACGGAAACCCACCGCCTGGATGTGGTGCCGAGTGACTGGACTCAAGGAAGAGGATGGAAGCCAGTCTGTTCATGACTTGCAGGGATCTGCCCAATGGCATGTTATTACTGTGGTCAGAACTGGGCTTTTCAATGTGGGCTTGGGCTGTACAGTTACTCCAGGTCTTTGAGAATAGAGCAGAACACTTCACAAGCAGCTGCGTCCTTTATTTCAAAGTATGTTTGTGTGCTGTGCAGAGCTTTCTCAGACTGAGGGATTTCCCACTGCCCAAATAAACACACACACACTTTCACTTTCAGATATTCACGATGCTTTCCACAGACTCCCACTTTCACCATCTCACTTTGTCCTTCTCAGAAGTAACTGGTGTTGCTAGTACAGTCTGTGGTCCCTCTGCAGCTTCTCCCGTGTACTTCTAGAATGTTTTTACATGTTACTGTGGAAGAATTTCTGAGACCTGTGCTTTTTGTATCTATCATGGTGCCTCCTATATGACTATTTTCTTGCCAGCCTCCACCCACATGTTACACTAGCAATGCATTTACTCACCCAGGGCATGGCTTTAAAATACAACAACAACAACAACAACAACAACAACAACAACAACAACAACACTTTGAGGATTAGATCAAATTAGGAAATATGGAGAGTTCATTCATGCATAACAGCACAGTTTAAAAGATAGCCCACCCTTGTGGGTACCTGGTATTATTTATAACAGGCACTGTGGAACCAGCCTAGATGTCTATCAGCAGATGATTAGATAAAGAATGTATGGTGTATGTATTTAGTGGGCTTTATTACCTTTACTCTGCCCATGCTGCTTTCCTGCTTCCTCCATGCTGGGCTGGCAACTCTCTGCATCTCCACCCTTCTTCTTCCCAGCATCCTCTCTGCCCCTCAAATCCTGCCTAGCTACTGGCCATTCAGCTTTTTATTAAACCAATCCGAGTGACAAATCTCTACAGTGTACAAAAAGATTATTCCACAATATTCCACCCTTGCGAAAAGCAGACCTCCCTCCCCAAGCTCTTCAACTACAGATGCCACTAAGCAAGCGTGAACTGTGAGCTACACTCATATTTCATTGTGAAGGTTCACTTTGCATGATCAGCTCCCTAAACACTTTTGTTTGTTTGAGCCCAGGGCTTGTTCAGTGCCCAGGCTGGCTTAGAACTCACTGTGTACCCTAGGCTGGTCTCAGCCTCCTGAGTGCTGGGATTACGCTTGTGTGCTACCATCCCTGGCTTTAAAACACCACATTCAGTGATTACACAATAGAATATTACCTTTATGGGCTTTGATTTATTCAACTAATCTCTTGTTTTTTGACGTTTAGTCTCCTTTCAATTTTTTATGCTGCAGCTAACACTAATGCAGGTTTTTGCCCTCTTTTCAGGTGGGTTTTCTTTGGGAGGGGGAGTGTCTAACTGGGCTCTCGCTCAGTCTAGTCTCTAGACATTTCTCTGCCTGTCCTGCTCTTTTTGCCATAACATTGTTTGAACTCTTTGATATTTTTGCAGGGTTTTGAGGGAGGACTTATTAGGCCAGAAGGCAGAAAAGAACTTAACTGCCCGCAATAAACACATGTTTATGGATTATCTGTACTGAACTTGACTCCCAGTGCAGCCTGGTAGAATGCTAGACTCAACACTCTCCACAGCTGGCTGTTATTTAGAAATCTCTGCTGGCTTTGAAGGCAAAATGAAATCTTGACTTAAAAAATATAATTTCTTTATTAATAGTGATCTTGAGTTTTATACACTGTTAATTCAAGAAACTCACCAGCACTGTGGAGGTTTAAAAATAAAATAATCACATTCATAAAATTTGAAGCTTGGTCTCTATACATGAAATATATTTATTTTAAAATTACATGGAACACATAAATATACACACACAAATGGGAGCACAGGAAGGTGGGGATGCAAACCCAGGTAAACTGAGTTAAGGTTTAGGTCACATGAGTGAGGGCAACCTGACTGTGACTGTCATCATTTTATCAGTTGTTACCATTGTATGACACTGGTGAACAGGCCTGTGAGGACTTAAGCTTCAGTGAAATTCTTTTGTAAATACAACTTAAAAACAATAATGAGTATTTTCAGTTTTATTTTATTTTTATAAGTGTTCTTTTCAGGTATTTGAATTAATCTGGCTCTTGGACTGGTTTCTTAGAAATTTCTCTGCCTTTGCTTACTTTTTTACAGAGTCTTACTATGTGGCCCTGGCTGCCTGGAACTTGCCATGTTGACCAGGCTGGCCTCGAGCTCACAGAGATCTGTCTTGCTTCCTGAGTGCTGGGATTAAAGGCTTTATTACTACTGTGTCCAGCCAAAGGCTAGCCTCAAACTTCTGATGCTTCTGCCTCTACCTCTTGAGCGTCCCCCACCTGCCTGTGCCACCACGACTGACTCTATGCCTGGACCAGGTGCTTGTGCAGTCTGGTGTGGACCAAGAGGAGGCCCGAGTCCCCTTAGCAAGTCAGCTAATGGCTGGGACACTGCTGATGAGCAATGCCATGCTGCTGCCACAAGCAACTCAGTCCTGGGTCTTGCTGCATGGGTCTCCCGACTCATCCACAAAAGACTGGAGTTCCCATTTCTCACTGTGTTATTCTGCAGAGGCCCTCTCTGTTGCTTCTCATCTAGCCCTGCCTGAAATCTGCCTTGTCGGACTCTTGATTTTTCCAGTGAGGATCTTGTGATTGTCCTCAGCACGTGTCATGTTGGGGATCATGAAGAATTTTGACAAGGTGGTCTGTGGCCAAAAGGAAGAACTCAAAGAGCTGAGTGTGTAGCTCAGCGGTAGATTGTTCATCTAGGACACATGAGGCCCTGGGCCAATTCCAGATAAAACCAGAATAAGAGCATAAATATAGCATAATTAAAGTTCATTCATTTTATTTTATATGCAATGGTGTTTTGCCTGCACGTATGTCTCTGCACCATCTTCGTACAGTGCCTATGGAGCCTACAAGAGGCCATGGGATCCCTGGAACTGGAGTTACAAGTGCCTGTGAGCTGCCCTGAGGATGCTGGGAATTGAACCTTGGTCCTCTGGAAGAACAACCAATGCTCTTAACCATGGAGCCATTGATATAGATAAAAAGATAGACTATTGAATCTACTTTTTAGAAAGCAACTAGTAGTTTTAAATATTTTACATTGGATTGGGTTTTTGTATATTATATATAAATTGTGTATATTGATACCAATTTGAGATTGATATATTGTACATATATTTCTAATCTTGTTCAAGATATTGTACCTATATAGTTCATTTAACAATGTAATGCAATTTGCTAATTCTTGAAAGTTATTATTACCAACTAATTAGGATATAAAGAAATGAAAGTTAGTAGTTAGACATTACAATCGAACTTGTAGTCATATTAGGTATGTTTTCAAGGTCAAGCAGAGATATATTTTAGATAGATAGGTCATCTTCAAACCCTTCAGAAATCTACAGAATATGGCATTTAAGATGTTTTAATAATAGAGTTTTTTTTCTTTTTTTATGACTATGAGACATGTCTGTTCCTGGCAGCACCAATCTACTTCAGAGAAGATGATGGGCATTGAAGAACCTCCACATGGAGTTAACTTTCACTGTGGCAGAAGTTAGCCACTTGGCAAGAAAGTGCCCTTACATCGACTGCTGACAGTATGCTGTCCAAAGTGGACAAGCAAGACACAAAACAAAGGACTAGTGATCCTTGCCAAGACAAGTGTGGTTGCAGCTTTGGCAACAGGCATTCTCTGAGGCCAGGACAGTATGGCACCATCACTGAAGTGGCTTTGCAATCTGGAAAAGGTACAGTGTCCCTTCCTTGGAAAACAGCTGAACAGGCAGTGGACTGATAACTTCTGTTGTGCAGTGTAACAGTAGCTGAAACAGTTATTCTTGAAGGATTAACTAGGCTGATAGAGTCTAACCTTTCAATGGTAGACTGGCATTTAATAAAGGAGATGAAGCCACCCACAAGTCAAGAAAAATGGAAAGCCAAATTCCAAAAACACCAGCAATTTCCAGAATTTAAAATCCTGAATCATGACATGACACTGGTGGAATTCAAGTTTATCTGGTACATGGAATATTCGCACCAAATATGGGATTGAGCTGTAGGCCTTGTGTATATCTTGCTTTATAAATGAGTCTGTCAGATATGCTAAGCCTTTAGGCTGAAGATGATGCCCCAATGTTGCAGAGAAACTTCAGGTGACTGTCTAGGAAGCTGGCTGTTTCTGTCATAGCTCACATTTTTTGGAAGTCGCTTGTTTGCATTTCCTGTTTTAATCCTTCTCAGATGTCTGAGGGAGTTGAAGATTAGATAGTTGTAGTTATAGTTTTCCTTGTTAAGAAATTCAGAAAAGAAACTCACTAAGAGGTGTTAAGTGTATAAGTTTGAAAGACATCATAAGATAGTTTTCTGTTGGTAATACAAGATAGGATAGAAAGTGAATTAGATACATTTTGGACTCACAAAAATAGGATAGATAATGGAATATTTTCTCTGAATTTGTCAAATACAAATGGACTAGACATTGTTGATATATTCATTGCTTGTATATATTATATATAGTTATTGTACTTATTGTATATAGTTTTTCTTATATTGGTTATAACATTTAAAAAAATTGTATTAGACAAAAAAGGGGAAATGTGGCGATATTTTATTTGTGCTGAAATGTGGTGATATTTTATTTGTGCTTTAATAAATAAAGCTTGCTTGGAAATCAGAGGAAAAGGTCAGCCATTATAAATAAACAAAGAAGTCAGGCAACAGTAGCACACACTTTTAATCCTGTCACTTGGTAGGCAGGAATCTGTCTGGATCTCTGTGAGTTCAAGGCCACACTCAAAACAGAGCCAGGTGTGGTGGCACATGCCTTAAATTCCAACACTAGTTAACCATGGAGGTCTGTAGGTCTGTACAGACAGATAGGAAGTTGCAGAGCTGGGCAGGAAGAGGAAGTGATGTAGCTGGACAGAGAGAGCAAATCAGATGGCAGAACAGCAAGGCATATAGGCATGGGTTGACAGGAAGTATCTCGCATTTGGAAGCTGCTGAATTGGTGAGATAAGGTTAGCTGTGGCTTTCCCTATTTCCCTGATCTCTCAGATTTTCACCCCTATATCTGGCTCTGTTTTTTTTTTTTTTATTTAACAAGACTATTTAGAAATTCATCTACAAGTCATTTCCTAAGCCCTTAAAATGATTGTTTTAAAATAGTAGTTTTCAAAATATTAGAGTAATAATGAAGATGTATTTCACCCAAAAGAAACAGAGTAGAATAATATTCTTAGACTGAATGTGACCCATCTAGATGTTCATCAACAGATGGATAGATAAAAAACAAAAAACAAAACAAAAAAAAACATGGTTCATGCAGCCTTAAAGAAATTATGACATTTGCAAGAAAACACTGGAAATCATTGTGTTAAGAAAAATAAGCCAGGGTATTACAGAGTACTCAGGTTCAATTGCTGGCAACCACATGGCAGCTCACAACCAGCTATAACTCCAGTTCCAGGGGATCTGATGCCCTCTGGTGATATCTACACCTCCCAACATTATCATCAAATTATGACTCCACCATTGCTGAAGGCAGAGCCCTCAGCTTCCAACCTTTCCTAAGAAGCTTTAACTGCCAGCTTGACATAGCTAGGGTCATCTGAGAAGAGAATCTCAATGGAGAAATTATCTGGATCAGATTGGCCTGTAGGCAGGTCTGTGGGGATTGTCTTGATTGTTAATTGATGTGGGAGGGCCAAGCCCACTGTGGGTGGCACTGTCTCTAGGCAACAGCCTGCGCTATCTGTATAAGAAAGTTAGCTAGGTAAGCATGAAACGGGGCAGCAAGCAGCACTCTTCCGTGGCTTCTGCTTCAAGTTCTTGCTTGAATTCCTGCCCTAGCTTCTTCACCAGGAAGTACAAAACAAATAAATCTTTCCTCCCCCAAGTTGCCTTTGGTCAAGTATATTTATGACAGCAACAGAAAGGAAGGTAGAACTTGACTTCTGAACTCATTGCATTCAGAGCTAAGTGTATGCGAGCCTTTTCAAAGATGGGTCTTTCTGTTACCTGTGTAGAATGAGAGATTTAAACATGCTGGTTCACACTCCAGCCTAGAGAGTCTGGATAAATCAGAACACAGGTGAGGGACGTGGCCAGAAGACCTCATGACCATATGAGCTTTCTAGAAGATTAGGCTGCACTGCTACTTCTCCATTTTTCTTTCACAAAGTCTGTTTCCTACATGCGAATGGAAATGTATGATTGGAATGGACATCTACATTTCTTTCTGACTGACTTTTAAATGCTTCAATTTATCTGTTCCTTATCTGCTCAGCTTATTTTGGGGAAAAACCCCCACATGAACACATGATCAGGTGCCATAGTTGATAGGGCGATCAAGTGATCAGGTGATGGCATCTTAAATAAGGGCAACCTTGGGTCTAGTCACCATCTTGGCTAAGGTCAAAATAGGCAGGTCATATGACCTCACTGCCATCTTTACTAAGGGCAGCATGGGTGGGGCGCCTAGTGCTCAAGCCATCAGTATAAAGGGAGGTTACAGACTCGTCTTCTGCCGCACATTGTTTCACCATTGTTTTATGGGCCGACGAAAAGTCCTCCAGCCCTGGCCTGGTGTTCCCCAGCTGCCTCTCTCAGGCTCCAGCCATCTGGGCAGGGTGGAAGTCCATTTGAGGGCTGCCATTTGTTCCTCTGCAGCTGCTCATGTGGGCAGGGCCCAGAGACGTATGTGCTCCCTTCCAGGGCATCAGCGGAACCACGTGCAGGCAGTATCATTATATTAAGATTTTAAATTTCAGATTATAATATTAATACAATTTTGATGCACTTTGGGTCACAAGCTCAGGATTTTAAATTTTCCTTGGCTACTCATTACCTGCTTTTCCATGATTTGGATTTCAGTACTGATTGATAATACTAATTTATCTAAAACTTTTAGTTTTTCCTCACTTGTCTATTCCTAAGGATGGTATTTTTTCTCTCTCCCGGTCTTGGGACTCCTGCTCTTCCCAATTATTAAGACCTTGGGCCAAAAGCTCCAAATAAATTCATAAATTTTAACTCCCATCTCTAGTCTATATCTCAGCAGGCTGGCAGAAACCTTGAAGCAGCAGTTGTGGACACAACCTGCAGCGCTTTCCCTGCTACGGATGTCAGCAGAGACTCTTGTTTATGTGTTGTGGACCAGACCAGCCAAATGTAATTGTTCCCTGCTGTGGTGATATATTGTGTACCCTAATAAACTTATCTGGGGATCAGAAGACAGAGCCAGCCTAGATTAGACATAGAGGCCAGACAGTGGTGGCACACACCCTTAATCCTTTCATTTGGGAGACAGAGATCCATCTGGATCTCTGTGAGTTCAAGTCCACACTGGGAACAGAGTCAGGCAGTGGTGGCACATGCCTTTAATCCCAGCACTTGAGATCTCATGCCTTTGCTTGGGAAGCACACATGCCTTTAATCCCAGAAGTGACATGGCTGGGTGGAGAATGATATATAAGACGTGAGGAGACAGGAACTGAGCAGCAGTTCAACTGAGACCCTCAGGGGTGAGGACTCAGAGGCTTTCAGTCTGAGGAAACAGAATCAGCTGAGGAGTTGGTGAAGTGAGGTTGGCTGTGACTTGTTCTGCTTCTCTGATCTTTCAGCTTTCACTACAATATCTGGCTCTAGGGTTTTTTTTTTATTAATAAGACTGTTTAGCAGTTTGTATTATACCCTGCCTCTACAGCCAGTTCAGATGGCCACATGCCTGGGTTCCCTCCTTACCTTTAGCTGGACAGAGTCCTCCTGACCACCTGTGCCCTGTTTCAGCTTGAAGCAGCTATGGAGAATACGTTGTCCTCTGCTCCGTGTTCCCAGGACAGGCTGGAAGGCTAGGTTAGAGATGGAAACCCTGGCATAGAGTCCATCAAGAGGATCCTTTTCCTTTTCTCAGAGAGTCCTTTTCTCAGGGGCTGACTCACAAGCCCCTTTTCTCCTGTTCTCATTCGGCCTTGGGATCTTTCCCCTGTCACTCTTCTTTGCCGTCTCAGGAGACAGCTTAAGAAATACTTATTTCTATATAAGTCATATCGATTATAATCTAGCTCTACTCAAAGATCAGAACTACAGCTACAGGGCCTTAAAAATGGTAAGAGATTCCGATATCACTGCCAACAGCTTAAAAAGTGTCTCTCCTTACTCAAGGTATAGTCAGACTTAAGAATGTGAACCTCCCTGTCCTTGCTAACTTCATTAAGCTGTAACTAACTGGGAAACCTGTATATTCAGATTTAAGTCATATATATACTGTCAAAGTTATAAATACATCTAACAGATTTTGTTCCCCCAGTCCTCAAACACCTGTAGAGATCGATCTGAGAATATGGCATTTAATTTAAAAGCCTTTTTATGATAAAGAGACATGTCAGCTCCTCCTGTATCTCCTCCAAGAAGACAGATGGCTGCAGAAGAACGTCCACCCAGAAGCTTATGAAAAAGCTGACCATGTGGCCATAAGCTGAGATCCTGTCCAGACTGTGAATAAGTGGAACAATGGAGGACTGATTGCTCCACACTGCAAAGTCAGGGTGGGTCAGTCTCCCCAAATTTCTACTTCACAGAAAAAAATCTGTCAGATCTTCTGGGCCAATCAGCTGAACAAGTGCTGCCTTTGGTGCTTCTGTCCCCACCCCAACGACCACGGAGAGACTTGGAATTGCTGCCCAGGTAGCTGGAAAGCTGTCTCACTTCTTAAATTTATCCTTCTCAGCTCTGCCTTATTCACAGGCTTCATGGTACAGGATAGACCGGTTTCAGATATAACTCCAGAGGTTCAAAGTTTTAATACTGATAAATGTGGCTTTGATAAACTGATAGAACATTGACTACAAAGAGTTTTGCAGAGTCCTTAAATGCATTTTGAACCCTTTTGCCGTGATGTAAATCCACTCCAGCTGTCTCACAGGTACCTACCTGCAGGCTCCTGGGAAAAGTGCTACTGCATCAAGAAATCTGGTCTGGTGAAAACTAACAATCTCCAGAGCCCATTTCTGACCCCACCTATTTTTCAAGCATACTTTGCAGGTTCACTGTTCCTGCCTGAACTCCAGAGAAATAGCAGATGCCATGGCTTCTATACTCCAGATTTGGTGTGCCATTTCCCCTCAAGCTCTTGGAACACCACTGCTGCAACCTGCCTCCCTAGCTCCCTCAAGGAACGTTCCTGAGACCTTCGGCTATGTGCGATTCCTGGTTCTCCCCTTCCCACTTTGCCCCTTGTCAGCTTGAAGTAGTGTTGAGAATTCAGCGCCCTTGTTCCCCCATTTGTTCCCATAACTCACCTCTTTTTATAATAGTCAAAACAGAGGAATGTTAATATTCTGATTCACCCCTTGAAATCCCACCCCTTGGTGCCACCCTGCATCCTGACATAAAAGCCTCATTCTAAGGAAAAACTCTGCTTCCTCTCTCTCTCTCTCTCTCTCTCTCTCTCTCTCTCTCTCTCTCTCTCTCTTTCTTTCTCTTTCTCTCTGCCTCTTTTTTCCCTATCTTCCTCTTCATCTCTCTATTATAATAAACTCTCCACATATATGCAGCGTCTGGGGTGTGAATTACCAGATGCTGCTGCCACTGCCATGCCCGCATGGCGTGCATCTGCCCAGTTCACCGCTGCATCTGCCCAGCATGTTTCCCTGCATGCACGGGATACTTGGGGGTCCCTCCTGCAATAACTCATAACACCAAGGATCTGCAAAATATACACCCTCTCTTGCTAGTTCCTGAGGACTCCCATGTGGCTGTTCTACCTTGAGGCATTTTATCTGATGAGACTGAAAATCCTTCAATAGAGGGAGTCTCAGATTCTCCAAAGTTGAGTTTCAAATGCTTCCAGGTACCAAAGGGTAGGAGACTTCTATTACATTCTGCTTATGGAATGACAGCCTTATCAGGCAGAAAAGCAGTGCTGACTGTGAAACCCGCCTTCTTTATTCTGCAGCTGTTCATACCTTTTACTCCCTCACTTTACTTTTGAAAATGTCTGTGTTCATTTCTGTCTATTATTTTGATTTTCCATGACAGCTGTGAATTTGTAAGTTTGAGAAAATGACCGAACTCAGAATTGCACTTGGATTGCTTCACTGACAACAGTGAACTGGGTGAGTCTCTCATCCATCCTGTGTGCCCAAAGGTCAAGCTGTACTAGCTGCTTTCCACTGTGAAAAAGTACCTGACAAAACAGTTTGGACGAGGAGGGATTTCTTTTGCCTCGTGGTTTCAGAGGGGTCAATCATAGTCACCTGGTCTCACTCAGGACATCATCATGACGGGAACATGAGGAGGTTCTCAGGTCATGGTGGACAAGAAGCTTAAAAAGAGATGCAGGTAGGGACCAAGGCAAGAAAAAGTCCTAAAGGACATGTTCCTAGTGACCTACTTCCTACACCTACCCACCTCCTACCTTTCCCTGTCTTCCCATAATGCCACTGAACTGTGGATCCATTAAGAGATCAATCCATCAATCAGGGCAGATTCCTGTCACTCTGTCCCTGGAAACACCGTCACTGACATTTGTAGAGATATGTTTTACGAATCTTGGTATTTATTAATCATATCAGCTCAACAATAAGAATTAACTATCCCAAGTTCAGGGTTAGAATGCTCTATATGCTGTTCTACTGAGCTGTTTTGTCTGGGAATGACATGACCACTGGTTATCATGGAGCAGAGTTTGCCGTAGTGACATGTAGGGAAAGTTGGCCCTATTGTCATGGCAACAAAAAGGAAGAAAATACAGTGCTTTCTAGGTTAGTAGGAGAGGGAAAGAGTCAGGACCTTTACCTGGGCTTCCACCCATTCCTTGCTCTTTCCCTCCAGCTGTACATTGTGTTGGTGAGCAGGCAGAGGGTATAGGAGGTGGAAAGTTACAGGAGGCAGGAATCCATCAGTGTATGAGCTCATCACCCACACAGGGGTGGAGGTTTTCATTGACACAGCAGCTTTTCAGTCACATGCTCCTGGAAATAACCCCTTGCCCATGCCTCTTAAGCTTCACAGACTCCCTGGTTCACTAAGCTGGTCTTGGATAGATTTGTTTCCTTGGTCAGTTCTTGGTTCCCTATCAGGGGTAAATAGCTCACATTTTCCCAGGAAAAGTTATGTAACATATCCATTTACACATGCATGTGTAGTTTGTGATAGAGAACTGTGTACCCTAGGAAATGAAGCTTAAGGGGAGGGGTGTTGAGCCTTCCACATCAGTGTTACTAGTATTTGCTGGGAGGGAATGTTGTGGGAGAGGAAAGAAACTCATTTTTGCCAGCATCCTCATAGAGGAATGGATGCCTAGAAGTAGTAAAGCATGCATGCTCACTGATGGGATTGGCCTTCCCTGGCAGGTGACACACTATGGAAAATGACTAATGTCCATCCATTCTTGTTTCATTGAAACTTTCTTTCTGAAAGAAAAGTAGTAACAGTGAATACCTTTTAGAGGGGGTGCTGTGCACATACTTCTTCTCAATTAAAGTATTCCCCCTGGAGGGCAGAAGGCTCTAAGACTCAGAAATCTCTGAAACTTACAAGACACATGAGACCTTTCTCCAGAGTCATGTAAGCAGTGAACAATTGTTGAGGAGAGAAGACTGTCCCATGGAGCTGCCTGCTGGGCAGGGAGGGCCAGGATGCAGTTTTTGTGAGCTGTCTTCCACGCTAGGGTGGGCTAGTCATTGATGCAGCTGCCCTTGAGTCACCCACGTTCTTGCAAGTTACCTCTCCATGTGCTTGTAAGCCCTCCCCATACTCCTGTAGCCCCTCCCCATACTCCTGTAGCCCCTCCCCATACTCCTGTAGCCCCTCCCATACTCCTGTAGCTCCTCCCCATACTCCTGTAGCCCCTCCCCATACTCCTGTAGCCATTCCCTCATGCTTGTACAACCTCTTGTTGGTGCCCTCTCTGGAGTGGGTAAATGTTATAGTTTATGGGTCCCTAGGAAAAGCCACACAACAGGTGATTCTGCAATGAAGTGAAATTTAACTGAAGTTATTGGAGCAGATACCTTGGTTAAGAAAAAATTTTATTAGTGTCAAACTGCTGATTATCTTTTCTGTTTTTCTGAACCTGTGTTTCCTGGTCTTAAACATGTGACATCCCCTCCCCCCCCCTTCTGCCTCCCAAGTGCTAGGATGATTAGACATGTATCACTAGACAAGACCTCTTCCCTCGTTTCTAAAAGGAAATATTCTCTCTTGCCCCTCTCCCCCAAGGTCTTGCTTTGTAGCTCAGGCTAGCCTTGAACTGCTATCCTCCTGCCTGCACTGACTGAGAGCTAGGATCACTAGCATGGGCCTTACACTTATCTACTGAGTACATTGATTTTACTTCCTCATTGCATCTCAGGTTGCTGGTAGCCCCCTCCTGACCATCCTTATGACTTTCCAGGTGAATGTCATGGTCCATACAATACCTCTGAAGAAGCTGTCTTCGGGGCTCTCAAAACAGAGGTGAAGAAGGCTGGGGAGCACATTTTGGGGCTTGTAGCTTGCAGCTTGGTCATTCTGGGGTTCAAGGCAGCTCAAGGTCTGGCTACACTCAACCTGTGTGTGGTTCTGCACCTTTCCTCCTCCACACCTGCCTGTGTGAGTGTGTAGGTGTGTGAGTGTGTAGGTGTGTGAGTGAGTGTGTAGGTGTGTGAGTGTGTAGGTGTGTGAGTGTGTAGGTGTGTGAGTGTGTAGGTGTGTGAGTGTGTCGGTGTGTGTGTGAGTGTGTAGGTGTGTGAGTGTGTCGGTGTGTGAGTGTGTAGGTGTGTGAGTGTGTCGGTGTGGGTGTAGAGCTGTGTTCCTTCTGTCTCACCTTTGCTAGTGTCATGAGTTGACTTCTTAAAATGGAGTCTGGGCATTGAACACAGGTCCTCATGCTTGCCAAGCAAATGTTTTACCGAGTCTTCTCCCCAGCCTTGAAATGTTCTTTTATTTCTTTGTTTTTTTTTTTTTTATCTATTTATTTATTTTTGTTTTTGAGACAGGGTTTCTCTGTGTAGCTTTGGCTGTCCTGGAACTCACTCTGTAGACCAAGCTGTCCTCTAACTCACAGAGATCCACCTGCCTCTGCCTCCTGATTGCTGGGATTAAAGGTGTGCGCTACCACTGCCTGTCTCTTGAAATGCTCATTATGCTGGCTTTACATCATTCTGTTCATCTTCCTTCACCCTCTTTTTATTTCCCAGAGGGTGAGAAGGGTGAAGATGGTGGCAATGGACAGTTATAAAAGTTCCATTGGTGGAGTCATTTATTCAGCACAATTGACCATGGCACATGATAGGTGTTCAAGAAATAATGGGTGAGCTAAGAAGTGAATAACAGTAGCCCATATCCAACCAGTGGGTGTTCTGACTAGACAGAGGATGTGAACTCTGGGTCTAGACTGTTTACAGGTACAGCTGGTGGGGAGGGCAGGCAATCTGCCTCAGTTGTGTTATCCGTAAAGTAAGTAGAAATACCCTCTACTGTTGTATGTGTTGCACACATGTGAGTGTGTGGGTGTGTACCTGGGGGCCATAGAAAGGCATTGGATGTCTTCCTCCTTTACTCTCTGCTTTGGTGACTTAAGACAGACTCTCACTCTCTGAACTTGAACTCCTTTTTTAATCTAGGCTGGCTAACCAGTGAACTCTCTGCCTGCCTTTGACCCAATATTGGGGTTATAGGCATGTGCTGCCATGCATGGGTGCTGGGGATTTGAACACAGGTCCTTATGCTTACTGTGCAGTGCTTTTGCCCATCTCATCTCCCCAGCCATCCTTCTACCCTTTAAACTTGCTGCAAAAATTCAACGCTTTACTAAGTAACTACGAAGCAGAGCACCTTCTAAGTACAAGGCATCACGTGCTGAGGTATTCTGTAGACTCTCATTTTATCCTAATTGCCACTTGCTGGTGTGCCTGAGATGTGTATTTCTACACCTATCAACTGAGGAATCTCCAGCTCATGGGCTGGGAAGCAGAAAAGTCTAGCACTCAGTTCTGAGCCAAGGCTAGGTTCTCAATGTCAAAGATATTTGTTTTGGAGATGACTAAAATTTGTTTTTTAGCAATTAGCTTTGAATTCTGTCAAGGTTCTAGGTCTTAAGACATTAACGTGGTCTTAGGATGTGAAATTGCTTTATATAGAGGAAGAAAATGAAGAGGTTGAGGGAGGTGACAGTCATAGGAAAGCCTGTTCCAGGAGTGAGGACCCTTATGAAAACACCTCAGTGGACTCTGGGGAAGAGAGGAATAAGTGCTTTAGAGTAACTGGGGAAAGTAGTCAACCAGCCCAGTTTAAAATGGAAGAACACTTGCTTTATTCTCGAGTGTTAGCGCCAAGCTTCTGCTGCGGATTCACTTTGCTCTAAAGTGCCCTCATTTTTCCTTTTACTTTGCATTTCCTTCCTGCCCAGATGCAACTGGCAGCAGCCCAGTGGGCACTCTGGGGGAAACTGTTTGCTCCTGCACCCCATCTGGACTGGCCCTGTCTTGTTTGTTTCTTGATTGGTCTGTCAGTTGCACACCAACATTCTGCTAAGGCACAGAGGAAGTTAGGGTGGTCCCCCTGACCATTTGGCACAGTGATGGTGGAAGTGTGCACACATTAGCAGTTTGGAATCATAGTCAAAGCTTCTTACAATGTGTGTGAAAAAAAAAACAAGCAGGAAGGAATGGCAAGGAATGTACATTGTTTACACATTTGGTGAGTTCATTCACTAGTCCAGGGAAATCAGGCCCAAGGTCAATTTTGTTTTCTTCTTAGCCAGGAAGAGGGTGCTGTTGCAGAGAGGAGGACACTTGTTAACTGGCAAAGAGGAACTTCTCTGCATAAGGGGATATTGAAATTGCTGGAGGTCTGTAGGAATGTTCTTGGATGTTAAAATCCTGCTGTGTTCACAGTGAACACGGTGTGAAACCCTTCACAGGGCCAATGTTCGCTGACTGCCCTGCACTGACTGCCTAAGAACAGAAGAGGGCAGCTCACCATGTCTTATGCAAGGCTATATTAGAATTCTAGGAAAAGAAACAGGCCTTTGAATGAAAATGGTAATATTTGCTTTTCTAAATGAGTGAATGGCGTAATTCTGTCAATGGTTTCAAAAGAGAGGGAGAGGGAGGGAGAGGGAGACAGAGAGAGCGAGAGCGCCATGAAATCAAAGGCAAAAGGGAATTTTCCAGCTAATCTGGTCTGCTCTAATCACATTGTTTACTGGCCCTGCAAGGTTGCCTGGGCAGGAAGTTTTGAAATCAGGATTAAATACCAGGCTTTTACCTGTATTCCACATTGTTTGCTGTCTGAGTCTTGCTTGGGCTAAGGCTTACTTTGGCTTACTTTCAGAACAAACCCTTTATCATTCTGCTAAGATATGCTGCTTTTTTACAATTTACATTTGCCAGTAGTTTGATTATCTAAGTGAACACTTTAAAGATTTATTTATTATTATTCTGGATGTGTGTGCCTACATATTTTTATTTATACTGTATGTGTGCAGGTACCTGAGGAGGCCAGATCAGGGCATTGGATCTGCTGGAACTGGAGTTACAGGAAGTTGTGAGCTGCCATGTGGGTGCTGAAAATTAAACCTGGGCCTTCTGGAAGAGCAGCCAGTGCTCTTAACCACTGAACCATCTCCCCAGCAACTAAATAAACACTTTAGAAGCAGAAAACTAGCTGGATGGTAATGGTGCATGCCTTTAATCCCAGCACTTGGGAGGCAGAGCAGGCAGATCTCTATGAGTTCAAGGCCAGCCTGGTCTGCAGAATGAGTTCTAGGGCAGCCAAAGCTACACAGACAAACCTTGTCTAGTACCCTATCCCCAAAGCAGAAAAATATACTTAGTTACCTTCTCAGGTTGTCCTACATCTTTTCATCTATTGATGTTTAATTCAGATGTTAGAAGGTGACTCTAATAAAGGGAAAGTGAGTTTGAAGCAGGGCAGGGTGTTGACAGGGTGACAAAAGTTGGCTTCTAGTTAGACTCTGGACTCTGTAATTTTTATGGTATGCAAGAGCATGGTGCTTTCTGCTGAATACATGGTCTCTTTAGTGGTCCTGTTTGAAACTTGATGTTCATTGTTGTGATACTTCTATTTCCACGGGAGCATCTAGAACACTCAAGAATTATTAAACTTTCAGGGGGGAAACCTCCCAAATAATATTTGCTTTATGTGATGTCTCATTTCTGAGCCTTGCTGTTCTCCTGTGAACATTGATGGACAAAGAACAGGTATGGCTGCAGCAAACATTGTTAGATACCTAAAAATAAAACTTGCACATTTAAAAAAATTCACATATTTTGAAGGGACCAGTTTCATGTGGTCTTATCAAATTATCCAATATAAAGTTTAGCATTTCCCTGGGGTCTCTAGAAGATGTGATTAATTATTTTGAAGTACAAAATACTGACCACTGGGAACCATAATGTCCTAGGATAGGCTTTTCCAAAGAATTTAGATTCTAGTTCTAGTCATGGCTGAAATCTAAGGACTTTTCTGCTATGCTGGATAGTGTTTAAGGTGTTTCCAGAACAGACAACCATAACTGACTGTGTTCTGGAGCCCATGTCTATGTACTTCCTGCTCAGTGTATTTATGGGCTATATGCATCTGAATCTAACATCTGTCTGTGTTTTCTCCTTCATAAGAGTATGACTGATGTTTGTGCATTCCTTTGTGTTAGGCTTCTGTTTTCTTTCTCACTCTGCCACAAATCCTTAATCATTTAACCAGAGGTTTTTTGGGACCATGGAAGGGAAATTAATTTTAAATGCCTACTTTTGGAGAAGAAAAAGAAGAGAGGCAAAGAAAGTAGCTTAAGGGGCTTCTAATTAAATTTAGCATCAATATTTGTAGAACTATAATGGACACTTGGAGAGTTGATGAAGATGGTCACATATTTCAGAGTCAATCTCTACTATTTGGTTTATATGGTTAAAAAAATAAAAGGTTTAGTTGGGGGACAGAAAGAAAGTGATCTGAAACTGAGTGGGCAACTCCCTCCTTGCTGGTTAGTTTTCATGGCACTAGAAGGTGCTATGCAGGCTGTTGGTGCAGAAAAGACATCAGTGATCTTACCCAGTGCTGGGCCCTGCCTGCTACAATGCCAACCTGTCATGCAGGATATGCCCACATATAACAATGGCATGACTGTTATATGCTTAGTACTTTAACCTGGTCAAAAGCCCATGGTTGAGGGTTCACAGACCTAGGGAACCTCGGGATGAGTCTACTAGCATTTTGTTAAATATGGTCAAATTGCCTCCAGAACATTTACTTTTTTTTTACCTATAGACCTGGGTTGCTTTCAGTCTTGGTCAGAGAAGCTTCAATTTCTTTGGGAAGCAGATAATGTAGAGCCTCATAATTGGTCAAAAAGCAGAGTAGGTGACTACGGAGTACTCAGCCTAAATGGACTGTGTCCCCTATAGCCTCGAACTTCAGGAGACATTGCTGATGAGAGGTTAGAAAGAATATTAGAGCTGCAGGATAAGGGGGGGGATGCTGTAAAAGGATGTCTTCTGGGTTTAACAAGGTTATTGCACTCATGAAGTCACAGCAGCTGGGGTTACCTGCATAAGACCTGCACAATATCAAGCCAAGGAATATTACAGCATGGGTGGGTAGTGGTGGTGGAGCTCATGAAGCTCATGTTGGCAGTTGATGGCCACTGGGAAAGGTAGAGTTAAATTTCTCCAGTGATGGTGCCTGGTAGGTTTCCCATATTCCACACACCTATGTTCATGTGAGCAGTACTAATTGGACTCAGTGAGTTATAAAAAATAATGGAAGCCATGAAGGATCTGCAGGAAAAAGGAAGAGAGGGTAAGAGCTGAATATTATCAAGACACATGGCACACACTTATGAAATTATCAAAGAATAAATGCATATTTAAAAAATATTAAAAATTAGGATATGAATTGTTCAGGCAAATTAAAGGTCTGTGTTAACTCATTAGCTGATGACAACTTACTAGATGATTGCTTTATTCACTGTTAAATTTTAATTGCATAGTCATAACTTTATGAATATATTCTGGCAATAGGCCATTTCTACACTTGACAGCCAATCCCACTAGCACTGGGCAATGCTGGCAGCCATCGCTTTCTTTTCATGGTAACAGCAACTATGTACAAAGAATTCACCACTCTCCAGGCTGAGATACACAAACCAGCAAACTCCTACCACGCTTTCAGCGAAGAGGACTTGTAGCCAGATACATGGATGCTTCTCCACACATGCCAAGCAGACATCGCCTGGTGTCTCCTGATTCAATTCCTTTGTAACACTATGCTCTCAAACAGCTCACAGGTTCAAGGCTCATTACCACAATACCATCCCTGTTCCAATGCCAACCTTAAGTCTGGGACCTTCATTCTTCTTACCAATCACTTATAAGTCAGAGATTTCTATACTCTTTTCTCTGGTTCAACAATTTGTTAGAACATCTTATAAAGCTCAGGGAAATATCTCACTTATTTATTATTTGTGTGTACTGTGTGTATACATGTAGGTACTGGTGTGCATACCTGTGTGCACTTGCACATGTGAAGGCCAGAAGAGGACATCAGATGACCTTTGTCCCTCTGCCTTATTTCTTATTTTTGAGGCAAAGTATCTCTCTGAACCCGGAGTTCACTTTTTTTCCCCACTTAGGCTGGCAGCCAGCAATCCTCAGTGACCACGCTGCCTTTATCTTGGGCAATGCGGGGTTATTGTTGGCATGTGAAAATGCCCTGCTTGTTACATGGGTGCTGGAGTTGAAATGACTCAGGTAATGTCATTTTGTTTTGACTCCATTTTGTGCTTGCTTAGACAGTTCTCAGCCCTCTCCCTGTAGCAGTCATGTCTGCCTTGGCAACACATTCGTGATTTCCATGGCCTTGACCATGGTTCAGATGTATTAACCAAAATAATGAATGTAAACTAAAACAACTGAAAAAGATGTCTTTAAAAAAATAACTGGCATGCTATGTCTAAAATAATTGTTATTCTCTACCAGGAATAAGTGTTTCAAAGTTACTATGACCCTCATTTAACTTTGATGCAAATTATGGTCCTTGTGGTTTTTGCCTTTAAAAACTCTGTACTGAATTGGGACTCCTGAGTTGGGGCTATTTCTGGTGTTGGCACGGCTCCAAGAAGGCCATCACCGCCAGTCCCTCTTACTGCCCGGTAACGAAGGGAGATGAGCGACTCCAGCTCAAAGTTCAGCCAGCCTCTGGCCTCCAAGCAGGAGAAGGACGGGATTGAAAAGCGAGGACCGGGCAGGCGGCACAAGCAGCCTCGGGTGAGTCCCGGGACGGCGGTGGTAGGGAGCCCAGTGGAGTGCCAACACGGAAGAGACCTGGGGCCCACCAAAGGGAGGCAAAAACAAGGGTGCTGCCAAGACGCGGAAAACTACCACAGCTCCAGGGAGGAAACCAAGGGGCCAGACCCAAGAAACTGGAGAAGAAGGAAGAGGAGGGCATCTCCCAGGAGTCCTCGGAGGAGGAGCAGCGACCCTGCATGCACACTGCCTGCCACCTGCTGCTTGGCCATCCAAGGAGCAGCTTTCCCCTGGGACTGGAAGCCCCACTTCCAGGCCCCTTCCCCCACCTCCCACCCCCACTGCACACGACTGCACCAGCTACAGGCTGTGTGGCTCCTACAGGAGCAGGATTTGGCTCAGTCCCTGAGCCCTCCTCCCCAACACACCTGTCCTCTCCTGACAAGGGTAATTTCTCATTTAGCCGCAGCCTGTCCTGCTGCGCACCTGCCTTAGAGACATTGCTCTGGGGTGGGGGGTGGGGAGGGCTCTTTGTCTTGCAGGTCCCTTCTGCTCTGCTGTTCCTGGCTTCCTTGTAGAGGGTCCTGGGAGCATTCCCTGGCCCATCTCAATGCTGACAAGCCCCACTGGCTGACCTGGCAGCAGTAGGTGTGGTTGGTGCAGCTGCCTTCCCACCAAACTGTCACAGGTGGGTTTCTCAGTTGCTTCTGCCCCACCTTACCTAGACCCTGCATTAGGTTGGCTAAAGCCCCTTGAACTACAGGAAGTAGGACACAATGCCCCCACCCACCTTGTTCTATTGGTGAAATTACTAAGGCCA
Source organism: Peromyscus attwateri (assembly GCA_902168425.1). Classification (NCBI taxonomy): domain Eukaryota; kingdom Metazoa; phylum Chordata; class Mammalia; order Rodentia; family Cricetidae; genus Peromyscus; species Peromyscus attwateri. The sequence goes on from CABHPP010123783.1 coordinate 21,263, forward strand.
CTCCACGTAGTTAAAAGGAGGATTTATTTAGTGGGTAACTTACAAATGAAGGGATAGGTAGGCTGCGGGGTCTGGGGAAGGTGTATCGCAGTCCAGCGGTGTTCTCTGGAGCTCTGCTCGGTCCACCTCCACCGTCTCGGGTCCAGGAACAGAGAGCGCTCACCCATCCAGATCTTGGGTCTCCAGGGGCCTCCCTGGGCCCCGCCTTATAGGTGTGACAGTTGCCGAAGTCTCAATAGGGGTTGGAACTTCCAGATCAAAGCTGGAATGGCTGCCCACTACAGTGTTCTCACCTGGGACCCAAGGCAGTGATGATGGGAGTCCCCGCCCACCTCCATGGTGGGGTTCTATTCTCCGGAGTCCACCTAAGGCAGACAGGACGCTAACTCACCTCCCCTGCTCTGGGCTGTTTCCCTTCCTCAGGGGCACTAAGGAGCCAGCCTTGTGCCCCCTTGTGCTCCTCCCTGTCCCCCTGGTGCCATCTTGTCCTCTGTTCACTAACTACCTCTGGACAGCTGTGTTGTTTTGTTCAGTGTTCATTCTTAGACACCCACCATTGCTGCTGCTACCAGGACCAAAAGTCTGTCCTCCTGATCCGCCTGCGTTCTCCCCAAGACACTCTAGGGAAAAGGGGGGCTGGGGCGCAGCAGGCTGGTTACCGACCACCCCACACCAGAGAAGATGGGGCCTGCCCCAAGGATGCTGCAGCAGTGAGCAGGGGGCCCATTTTGATGGGAAAAGGGTGCAGTGGGGGAGGGGTGGCCAGTACCTGTCCTGGCCTGGGGCTCCTCCTCTGGTTTCCTATTTGCAGTTACTTGAATAAAAAAATAGCCTTTTCTAGAAAACAAAACAAACAAACAAACAAAAAAACAAAAAACAAACAAACAAACAAAATACAAACCACCACCACCACCAAAACTCTGTACTGCTGAGTTTGGCACCAAGAGACTTTTCAGAGGCATAAGATCACTCTTAGTCTAGCCATCAATAGAAAGGACTTAAAACTTTTAATTGACTTAATCAATGTGGTTGTCAATAATTATCTCATGTGAATCATTTCATTGGAGGCCCCAGCGAGATCCCTTACACATGTAGGACTCAGCCTCACTCTTGGCCTTCCTGGCCAGGGAAGGTTGCAGGGGAGATGCTCCCTGACAAATATTCCAGGTCCTCACTCCTCTCTCTGAGTCTGGAGAGGTCTGGAGTGACCTGCATGTTCCCCACACCAAAATAGAATCCTTTTGACACTCCAAGGAAGTAAATCTGTACTAAATTCAGTTTTGGTTCTAGGTAAATGGAGACAGGCCCAAGGGATTTGGGATCTCCTTGAGATAGGGAGATTCTCTGGGGGTGGGTAGGGTGGGTGGGAACCTTCTTCCTGGTTTGGGACAGGAAGCAGACAAACTCACCCTGGGCCAGAACCTGAATTCAATGACTTCCTGTGCTGTGAAAACCCTCCTGAGATAGACACATGGGCAGTGGATGCTAAATGCCCATGTCACTCAGTATCAGATTCTGTTGTTTCATCAGCAGCCCCACCTCACTTGGGCTGCTGTACAGAGTCGCTACCCTGTGACATCGATGCTTGATGACAGCCCTGAGGTCCCCCTCCATGACAATGAGGACTGGCTGGACATTCTCAGGCCAATTGCCCAGAACTCCAGGACACCCACTTGTCTGAGGCAGAGCCCGATCTGTTTAACAATAGAAACAGTGTGGTCATCAACAGAGTGAGGAGAGCTGGAACAGCAGTCACTACGCAATGGGCCACCATACCGGCACAAGTTTTGCCACCAGGTACATTGGCCCAGAAGGCAGAGCTGATGGTGCTTACTCAAGTGTAGAGAGCTGCGTGGAGCTGCACCCTGAAGTTGAC